>JAZKJV010002963.1:0-292626 GCA_037367405.1 Ottelia alismoides
AAACTCGCTTCTTCAATCAAGATGTGTCTGACATACCATTAGAACTTCCTCCTCCACCAATTGTCTATAAAAGAAAACATGTGTCCCCTCTTGTTCCTGTTCCTCTACCAGTTCCTTTGTTGCAGGAAAATATGCCATCTTCAAGTGGCCCCACCAATACTTCTCAGGATGATCCTCAGGAGCTTCCCATTGCCCTACGCAGAACAAAGAGGCAATGCACTATCCATCCTATGTCTAATTTCACATCCACTGATAGCCTATCATGTTATGATAAAAGATATGCATATGCTCTTATGACAATCTCGGTCCCAAGAGACTATCACATTGCATTACAGGACCAAGGGTGGCGACAAGCTATGAATGAAGAAATGGATGCTCTCAATTCCAGAGGAACATGGGATCTAGTTCCGTGTCCCGAAGGTGTCAGGCCTGTTGCCTGCAGATGGGTCTTTACTATGAAACATTCTCCAGATGGTTCTATTGACAGACTGAAAGCAAGACTTGTGGCAAAAGGCTTTACACAGACATATGGAGTTGATTACTTCGAGACTTTTTCACCTGTTGCCAGGATGGGGTCTATTCGCACTATCCTCTCTGTAGCCGTTAACAAAGGCTGGCCTGTTTTTCAACTGGATGTCAAGAACGCATTTCTATATGGTGATCTTGAGGAAGAGGTTTACATGATGCAACCCCCAGGTTACGAAGTCGAGGGGGAGTATGTTTGCCGACTTGGCAAAGCAATTTATGGTCTAAAGCAAAGTCCGAGGGCATGGTTTGAGAGACTTAGTTCAGAGATTAGCACTCTGGGCTTTCAGAGAACTACATCTGACCATTCAGTCTTTGTCAGAAAACGATCAACAGGTACTGTCATACTAGCTGTATATGTGGATGACATGGTTGTTACAGGTGATGACGATAAAGGAGTGCTAGAAGTGAAGACTTTTCTGCAAAAGGTTTTTGTCACCAAGGATCTGGGGCAACTTCGCTATTTTCTAGGTATAGAAGTCTTACGCACCAAGAAGGGGCTTCATATGTCACAAAGAAAGTACTGCTTAGATATACTAACTGAAGCAGGATTACTTGGGTGCAAGCCATCTGGCATACCTGCAGAACCAAAGAAACATTCTACACCAGATGATACTGCCTTTGAAGATACTACAAGATACAGAAGCCTGGTTGGCAAACTTCTGTACCTTACTGTTACTAGGCCAGACATATCATATGCTGTGAACAGAGCTAGCCAACACATGGAGAAACCATGCTACAGCCACTGGCAAGATGTTCTTCAGATCCTTCGCTACCTGAAGGAATCCCCTGGACGTGGTCTATTCTATGGGGCAAATGGATACACTAAGGTTGCTGCTTATGCTGAAGCTGATTATGCAAGCTCACCTGAGGATCGTCGTTCTACGACGGGCTATGCAATGATGGTAGGAGGTAATCTTGTTAGTTGGAGGAGCAAGAAGCAGACGGTGGTTTCCCGATCCATTGCAGAGGCAGAATATAGGGCAATGGCCCAAGCCACATGCGAAATTACCTGGTTACTGTCTCTTTTGCAAGAACTCAATATTGCTATCACTACTCCTGTTCCTCTATACTGCGATAACAAATCTGCCACTTATATTGCTACAAATCCTGTGTTCCATGAGAGGACCAAACACATTGAGATCGACTGTCATTTTGTTCGTGATGCAGTATGAGAAGGCAAGATTTCTACACCACATATCTCAACAGATCTTCAGCTTGCAGACATATTCACAAAGTCCTTATCAAAGAAGCGCCTTTCCTGGATATCTTCCAAGTTGGGCATGATCGATGGATATGCTCCAACTTGAGGGGGAGTGTTAGAGATTGCAGAAGATTTCCTTCTTTATATTCTATTGTAATCCCACGAGGGCTTTTATGTTAAGAGAATATTCTATGTGGCTATTTGTTAAGAGAATATTCTATAGAGAATATTCTATATTCTAAAGAATATTCTATAGAATATTCTCCTTTGAGCCCTCTAGGGTTTAGTCCTATATAAGGACCCCTAGACCTCTTGAATAAACAACGAATCATCTTTTCTTATCATTCTTTCACAGTAAATATTTGTAAAGTTTTTCCTGGATCATAGTTGACATTTAAACTAGCCTGGAATTAAATTGGAAAATGGAGATTGGTTAAGATCTTAATCCACCTAATTATAAGAGAAACATTGTAGGGCTTAGGGTTGAGACTTTTCAGGTCCATGGTGACTTAATTCTTTGAGTCCACTAGGCTATGATCATATGTCATCTCAATGAGCCAAAGTAGAGCACTTAACAACACACACATGACTCATATAGACAATGGCTTGACTTGGACCCACACTTTACACCGAGATCTCTACGGATGAGGTGGTAAGGAGGCAGTCTTCCTTGACTTGGGGTAGCATATGAGGGTAGTACTTCTAGGTGGGACCTCTCTTCTTCTTATAGTGAAGGAAGTGTGTCTCAACTTGGCCTGGTTGCCATGAGGTCTAACGACAGGAGTTGTGGGTTGCAATAATGCATCAAAAGAGGGATAGTCTACTGGCTCAAGAGGAAAAACTCCTTATGTATATATGCTGCACCTTGTAAATATGTTGTACAGATGCACATTGAAAAAAAATGCAAAAAGAAAAGAACTCCAAAAATGTGGTGGGTCTGAGAGAAAATGATAATCCCACCGGAGTATGTATATAGTGCAATAAGCAAAGCTTGAGACTCATGTTCCATCTTATGTAGCATGCAGCAGGAAGACTTGGCTACACTGGTTGAGCTCCCAAGGATACATGGCTACACTGGCCATGGTCCATTCTCTTCTTACCCCTCTTCTTGAGCCGGTTGAACTTGAACTTAGAAGGGAATACCCCACCCCTAGAGGAAAGAGTGGCCAGACTAGGGTCATAGAGTTACCTCGTTGGGGAGGGTTGTCAGTTTGCTATTTCTGAGGTGGAGAGCTATACTTCACTTACACTGTACAAGGAAAGATTCATGGTCTTTAGGGTTTGTGTATGTAGACTTGTTCTGATCTGGATTATTGAGGAGTCTTGACTATAGATTAGTGGATCATAGAGGCTGTTGAGTTTTAAACCTAAGTCCAAATAAGGTTCTGACACATTAATAATCCAAAGATCTGATCGAGCTCCATATTTCACTTTAATGAAGGCAAGTTTAATAATCAGCATTGATCCTTGCATTTCCTCTCTTTTTCTTTTTCCTTTTCTTTTTCACTTCTTTTTCAAATAAGTGTTTGCTAAGGGACTAGCAATGTTAAGTATAGGGGGGTGATGAATACCGATTCATCACTCTTTAATCTTTTATTTTAGCTAAAAACCTATGCAAAACACCATGTAAATTCCTGTAAATAGCATAAATTGTCAAATTGCATGCATTTTGTAATTATTAATAATTAGTATGTTTTTGTGCATAAATAAAAGAATAAAGAAATAAAAGAAAAAGAGGGAAATATTTAGAATAAATATTGAGTGACCTAATCCCAAGGGAGGGCTTAGTATGGGCCTGACCGCAAAAGAATCTAAGTAGAGGTAGATAGGGTCATTCATGGTATATATATACCTATGTATATAAATAAATTTATTTTCCTCTAAATATAATAATAAAAATTATTTTGTACATATTTATAAAAATAAAACTAAAATAAAAATGGGAAAAACAAAACAAAAATAAAAATAAATAAAACCTCTCTCATCAGTGTATATAGACCATGTATATAGAATAACCTACCAATTTATTTTCTCCTTGTAAATAAATAATTAAAATCCAATAAAAATATTTCTATATTCCATATTTCATGATGTAGATAAATACAATAAAAATCAGAAAAATAAAAATAAAATAAAAATAAAAATAATAAAAATCAATTTCTACCTTATACATATACCATGTAAATATGTATATAAAACTATAAATTTAACTAATGTAAAAAAGAATAATAAAAATAAAAAAAATTCCTTTTTATTCCAAATTTTATGTTATAAATAAATAAAATATAAAATTTGAATAATTGTTTAAAAATAAATAATTAAAAATAAAAATAAAAAATACATATATGTATATACCTATATATAATAATAATATAATGTAAATACATAATTTATATTTCAAAAAAATAAATAAAAATCACTAAAAAATATTTGAAAATAATTAAACATTTCTCATGTTTTAATTTTTTGAAATAAAGTCAATTAATAATTTTAATTGAATTTCTAAAGAATTAATAAAAGGCGGCCTGTGATTGGCCCACGGGGGATTGTTGACCCCCGGTGAACTCTCCCCCCAGGACCACCAGACCCGGATCCGTTGCTTTCGACCTGACTTCTCTTAATTTCCCCCACTCAATCCTACACCCATTCGCCTAAACCTCGGGTCCTAATCACACTCGATACATCTGAGATCCATGCCTACCTTCTTGTCTAGGGATCCAAGCTTCACCGTGCCCTGCCCGATCCCATCTTCTCGGACCCTCAATTGTATAAAGCTCCAGCTCCGACCGCAATTTCAATGCATCTTTGGCTTTTCCCCTTCGCCAGTGAGCTCCTCTCCTCCACCAAAGTGACAACCGTGTGCGGGAGTGTTGCAGCGAGGCTCGGGCAGTCGGGAACCACTAATCCGGCGATGATCATCGCCATGCGCCGTCGCAAGGTGCGCTCAGCCTCGGGACCCGAAGAACCCTTGAGGCAATGACCCCCGAAGCTCCACTATCTCCAGCCCAGTCGACTCCCTCCACCAGGTAGCATAGATTCCTCCTAGGTTAGTCTAATTTTTGATTTCGCCCAAATCGCACCGCCGGCTTCGCCGGCTGATTCACCTCATTCAGTCCACCCTTCTGCCATTCCGACCACGCTACCACCTTCACCAGTCTCCTCTCCACCTGTTGCGCCCCTTCATTCCCCCTGGCTCTCCCCGGAGCTGGTACCTCACCCTCCTCTACCGTCGCCTCACCGGAGGGTGCCACCCCAACTCCTACAAACACCCATTCCGACCATAACCGGGTCGAGGCAATTTGCCCTCGACCCAGGATTTGTTTGGTGTCGTTTTGTAGGTCAAAGGACCCATCTGGAGGTCGAGTCATTTGAGAACCCGAGCTCCGAGCTTCCTCGTCGCCGGAGCATCTCCGACGTCTCCAGCCTCATTGGAGCCTACCATCAGCTGCGGACCGCCACAAGGACCATTTTGCCCATCAGAGCAGCCCAGGAGGAGGTCTCCACCACGCGCACTGAGCCGGAGAAGTTCGTCGGTGAGATTTTCTTGGAGCATCTCCAGCTACCGTCCGATCAGCACTTCCCACCAGTTTAGATCCGGACCGTTCATCTTCGAGACCTGCCCACCGTCCGATCTTCATCAGGGCTCGATCTTGACCATCCATCTCACGAACAGGCGCCAGCTACTTCTCACCGTCCGATCTACATGTGGCGCCTTCCTCGCCGTCGATTCAGCGAAGGGTTAGCCATGCACCAGAGCCATCGGATCCTTCACGTGGTAGCCCCTCCGCCGTCAGATCTTAATAAAGGGGTAACATGCACTTAGGCCCATGTTCTTTTATTTTTGCTATTTAGTCCTATAAATATTTAGTTTAGTTGTTTTTCTTTTTGAACATTTGTAGTTAGGACCTTAGATTTACTTTATTTGCATTATAGTCCCTGTGTGTGAGCCACGTGCTTCGTTACGTGAGGATTTGGACAATTTGCATCTTCTGTCCTATATTTCCTTGATGTTAGTGATTGAATATTTTTAAAAAAGATTTACAGTTATACCCCTCCGTGTCTGCTTCACGTGCAGTGCGCGTGTATTTGTGGACTTTTTGCATAAGGGGCCCTAAACTTTTGGTTTTTGTTACTGTTTAGCCCTAGAAACTTGTTTTCTTACATCTAGGTCCTTGTGAAGCTGTGTGCCTTTATTAAATAAAATAGCAAATTAAATCCAATTTGGTGAAATTTGGACACGTGGCTCTACCACTGTGTAAAAATTTCCCTAAAACTTTAGGACATTTTCGAGGCTTTTTGATATTTTTAGAAATTCAAAAATAATGATTTTTGTTACTGTCTAAATTAGAAAATCAAAGAAAAATATAAAAACTTGTCTAAGAATTCTAAAAAATTTAGGATTTGGTTGTTTTCCTGTGTTTGAATTTCTGTCAAATTTTGGTGATATTTGGATATATAAAAACCCTTAAATTGAAAAACCCTAAAAAATAGAAAAATTCTAAAAAATTCTATAAAAATCAAAAAAATACAAACTCTTCTTTTAAATCTTAGTTTTTGTTTATACTTTTCATAAAAATTGCCTCCAGACTTTTATAGATCCATTTTATATTTTTAATGAATCTTTCAAGTCTAGCTGTACAATGATCCTCTGTTTCTGTCTTTCTCAATTTTTAGAAAATTATAAAAAATAGAAAATTCTGAAAAATTCACCAAAAACACTTAAAAACCTAAAAAACATAAAAACATTTTATTTGAATTTTTTGAGTATTTTTGTGTGTTTAAATAATTTGTTGAACTTGCTTGTTTTTCCATTTCCTTATAAAATCAAAAACACAAAAACATTTAAAAATATTAAAATCCACCAAAAAATATTTTATTCTTTTTTTTCAACTTTGACTACTTCGCAGGCCGCAAGACCAACTCGTGCTCCCTGAGTCCGACCCTGGTCGCTATACCAGGTTAATAATTTAGCGAGGACCGCTTTCTTTGTTTTCATTGATTTTATCTCTTTTATGTTGGTGGTTCTTTTTATTTTCTTGTTGATCGAGTCCTTTCGATCCGGGTCGCAACGACCCGAGAGTGATTTTTACCTCAACCGGATCTTGAGAGTCTTGAATTCTCGGTCATCAGTTATGAAAATGTCATTTAAATAAATAATCATCTTTAAATATTTCACAAAATATTCAACAATAATTATTTCAGGAAATTAATCATTAACTTCCACTAATTGATTAAATGGAAATCAAAAGGTTCTTGATTGAGAAAGTAATTTTCAGTAGTTACCCCTACTTATTAAAATTAGCAGAAATCAATCAATTTAAATCCAAAATACAAAAAATAAGTTTTCAAAGATTGATAATTTGATTCATAGTATAATTCAAGTAATATTTGCGCATTTCTAGACGTTTTAAAATCGTAATTAACTCTTTAGTTACGTCAAGATTCTCCATCCCCAAAATAGTGGATACATGTTTACTAAAATGATCATAACTTGAGCAATTAGATTCCAAATCACAAAAACTCAAGTCCCACGATTTAATTATTTAATGGGAAACATTATCCAAATAATAATTTCGTGTTTAAGTACTTTTTGAATGGGGAAAAAAGTCACACACACAGGGTTTCTTTAACAAAATGCAATAAAACATCACACAACCAAAAATGCCTAAGTAATCTTAGGTTTATAGATCATATCCTAAACCGCCGACCTATTGCTCTGATACCACTTGAAGAATATGAGAAATTCCTTAAGTGCATCACGGAATATTAAGAATCGCATCATATGCGACCGGGAGCGATTAGTCGTATTAGTTGCTTGAGGTTGCATAATTTTAAAAATTTTGAATGGTGAAACCACATGATAGTCTCTAAAGGAAAATACCTCATGTGTCATGTTCGATCCGACGGAGGAGACACTTGCGAGCGCATTGATGTAACACGTGCTCCTCACAATCCATGTTGATGATCCAAGCGATGAATCTCCTGATCTCGTCTCACGAGATACATCATCTTCTTCATGAGCGAGGTACACAAAAGGAGACAGAGAACCAAGAGCAAACGATCCGACAACATATCGGTGATGCAGCGACGATGGCGACTCTCTCTAGGGCTTCACGGTGGATGGACACAATGAGAGAGAGACTTGATGTGTAGAGAGAGAGAGAGAGTTTAATTCCTCTAATAATTATGTGTGTCTTCAAAGGAAAGGGATATTCTTCATTTTATACTAGTTGGATGCACACGTATCTCAATCCACATGCTCTCTTAATCTACGACGTAGATTAAAAGTTTATTAATCAATGGCCATGATTTGTTGCTCCAAAAAAATAGCAATTAGTTTAAAACAAATTAGTTATATCCTTCTTCAAAATAATAATTAATTCAATTTAAATCTAATCAATATACATAGATAATTAGAGGACTAACTCTCTTTATTAAATATAGGGTGGCCATCCTCTTGAACAAGTCAAGGTGGACGGCTACCAAAAAGAGATAAAGTATCATTTTTATCTATATATATATAATAATTGATATGTAATAATAATTGTTGCATTTATGTTCACAAAAATAATCCAAAAAAATTGTGAAAACTTCAATCATGGCATTGACAATTATGAATCATATTCTAATATCCAACATAATTTATAAATTAGATTTACAATTAATTATTTACTGTGAATACCATTCACAAGAAAATATAATTTGTAAATTTTATTTACAATAAAATCTCTCTATCGTATTATAAATCATATTTATAATATCCATGGTTATTGTGGATAATGATATCCACATTAATCATATCCTTGACAATTATATTTAATTTAAACATCTTGGTTCTCTATTCTCATGTGCCTAAATAACATGAATCACATTCACATTATTCATATATTTGATAATTAAATCACATTTAATCATCTTAGATAACTCACATTATATGGCCAAATAATATGAATCAAATTCAAATAATTAACGATAATTAAATCACATCTAATTATCAATATCTCAATGCTCAGATAAATAATTAACAATGGAATTATTCTTGAACTCTTTCAAGAATAACGTGCTTTCTCCATTGATACTTGGAGATAAGGTTAAGGAGGTTGTATGTCTACGTATAGTGACTAAGATATTGAGATCATATCTCAAATCAAGATCTTGCGGACCTCCCATAGATGTTTGAGTAAATCAAAACCGTAAATCTAATCTTTTCATTGCATCTGAATTACATTCAGATCACTGTCCAAATGTTGGACCAAGATTAGACTACTTCTATATTGAGAGGAGTCGCTATAATCCAAAACCGTTTCATCACTCCCTAGGACTGGAAGCATCATGGTTATACAATCGTTTATGATCACATCACCCTCAGGTATTCCTAATAACTGTACATCCTGCATATTGGAGGACCTAATATAAACCTGAAGTTTTAGATCTATTTAGTTTGTCTCGTTTAGGATTTTATCATTAAGTTTCTCATTTGATCATTAGGAGTTGACATGGATCATATACTTTCCAAAAGCATATATCATATCCAGGTATTGTTTATATACTTTCCAAAAGCATATATCAAACCTACAAACTCAGGCAAGCTTCCAAAGCAAGACGACCATGCATGGAATTTGATTCCCAGTATATCATGAGTGAGCTCATGTCTTCCGGTTCAGTAAATAAACCTGTATGATCCCTTTGAGAGATCGTATTACTCATAGTCCCTTGTATGCACACTACCGCACTGGTGTATAAACCTTGATTAGGCCATCAACTTATAAGTCTGCCAAATGTACGCACTCAGACATATAGTACACATCTATCTCCGGTTAGAGGATGCGTGCCAATATCGTGATAGCATATGACATAGGTCTTTGGTTATCTCAATCTTGTTAAGTCAACTCTTTGACCTAACTTGTCAACACATCCAAATCTCATTCCTATGCAGAGGACCTGCATCAAGAGGTTGGTTAGATATCAACAAAAAGAGAGTCTCCTCATGATAAATATCATCTCTTAATAATCATTTGATGGTGCTTGATGAGTCCTCAATCTAACTCTTTAGATATTCATCCAAGCACCGACCTCTACGATTCAATAATTGAATCAACTGTTGTATGATCATCAAGATGGCAATGTTACACAACCCTAATTGTACTAAGGAGCCTATTATGCAAATTAATTATTCTTCATTTCAGATTAGGGAATTGCAATAACATTTATTGCATAATGGCTTGTTGTGGTCTCGCATGTCCAACCCAAATCTTGAATTATCTAACACTAGGTTTAAAAAACCGAAACTCATGAGGGTCAAGGTATAGATTTGGATGGAATCTTATAAAGAGAGTGTGTGTGTGTGTATTACAGTCTCTGGTACATATCCCCATAAACTAAGAGGTAATTTGTGCTTTTCTTATCATTGATCTTATCATATCTATTATGGACATGTTATTTCTTTAAAAACACCATTTAGTTGGGGAGTTCCATGAGTGAGATTGGATACAATTCCTCTCAGTTTAAGGTATTCCTTGAATTCATTTGAGAGGTGTTAGATACTTTCTTACTGTTGTTTAAATCTGACACACATATTATCTTTACTTGTAAAGTGTATTTTTTTGTAGGATATTCAGACAAAGTTCAAGACTTCAACAAAGACTCTTTAAAAGTCTTTCTATTCATATTATATGTTGCCAAGTTTTTTTATTATAATTATTTTTAATCATCAAATGCACTTGAAATAGTATTCAATTTCTAATGATGTACACAAAGAGTTAGTAATGCTACTGATGAAGTCAAACCTCTCACAATAAAGTCAGTGTCAAAAACTTCCATTGATCGATCATTGTAACTTCAGCTGATCGATCTTTCATGGACTGCTCATGGCACTTCATCAATCGATCATTCTATAGCTAGTTGATGAACACTTTTTATCGATCGATCATTGGTTTATGTATGATGGGTGAGACATATTGATCGCTCATGTCTTTAGTTATGATTGATCAATTTTATAAATTATCTATTCTTGGCTATTACTTTTCAATGATCGATGAGTCATTTTTTATGATCAATCATATATTTGAATTTTTTATTTTGTAACCGATTTTTTATCGATCATGTCCTCTTGTCTAATCACTCATTTGAGCATTGATTAATCATGTTATTTGTATTGATCGATGTTTCCAAATTTAAACGTTTCTAATTTTGGATTCTCACGATTACATGTCTTAAACCTTACAAAAGGTGACCCCTACCTCCTCATTTCAACATGCAACCTATTCAAACTTCTCCCTCTCTCTCTCTCACTCTTGAGTGCTCATATCTTCAAGACAGAAGATTTATAAGATGAAAGCTAGTCCTGATCTGTAGCAAGTTCCTCAGGCTCTCTTTGTGAAATCAGATATTTCATTGAAGCTACTCAAAATATTTCGATGATTTTTTTCATATTATAACTTTCACATGTGTTAAAGATATGTCTACTTGCTTCGTGTATTTGCATATCTTGTGATATATCCTCTTTATTGATTATTGATTAATGTTAATGGTCTGCTTATCTAGTAAGCTCAGATAAATGTTTTATCTTTTTCAAGATAACAATGTTCTACAGATACTCTCAGAGTTCTCTCTGAAGTAAGCTTGAGATAAAGCATCAAGTAGTGCTGCAGCTAGTTCAGTTGCAGGTGTGACTTTGATGTTTGATCTGAAGTTGTGACTTTGGTGTGCGATCCAGAGTTGTGAGCTTTACGCTTGTAATCGGTTGAGATACCAGTCGTACAATTTTATGATATAGTGGAATAATTGGGTGGCTGGCTAACCAAAATCCTTAGCTAGGAAGGTTTGGGTAACAATTTTTACCCACCTAGGTTTCCACATTAACATACTATGCAGTGTGGTTGTTGTTTGTGATTGGAGTGGATTGCTTGTCCTCTGCTTTGATGAAAAGTTTTTTGTAATATACCATACTCCATTCAACCCCCTCTAGATTGTATTCTATTTGCAAGTACTGTCAAGTGGTATCGGAGTGGTTTTCCTGATTCGGAGTAAAGCAACGATCTCCGATACTCTGGCAACTATAAGCAACTTTGACAGTATGAACCATGGAAGCTAATCTATAGTACACCCTCCTTACTTTGGTGTCACCAACTATCAGATTTGGAAAAAGAAAATGTTTATCTTTTTTGCATGCATATGATATCATAGTCTAGAACATAGTCTAAAAGAGGATACATCAACTGGAAAATAGATTCCAACTGCACCATGATGGAGTTAGAAACAATCAACACTAAGTCTATGAATGTCATATATCGTGCATAATCCAACATAGAGTTTGCTCATATCGCTTATTTGCAAACAACCAATAAGATATGGAATTGTCTTGGAGCTATACAAGAGTCCCTTCAAATGAAGTTAAGAAGAGTTTATGACTGATGAAATTTCACATAAAATCTTCGAAGAAAGATCTCAGTGTAACTTGGGATGATTCTTCAGATTCCTCTGACACTCGGGCAATGATTAAGACTCCTCCAATGATGATGAAGCTCTTGTTGGACTCAAGGTTCACGATAATAAGATAAATTCTATTAACTTCTACTGATGAATTAGAAGAAACTATCTTTGAATTACATGACCTAGTCATTAAACTTAAAAAAGAAAATAAGGCTCTCAAACAAAGTGCATGCACCACACTAGAAAATCATGTTTCACAAGTAGAAGCATTCAAAGAGCATATAGTTGAACTTACAAAAAGTTTACCTACTTCTGAAAGACAACATGGAACTGAGATTAATACTCTTTATATAGCATATACAACTTAGATAACACAGTCTCTGCAATAAAAAAAGGAATAGCATTCTTGTTAATGATCATGATAAGTTATTAAAGGAAAAACAAAACAACATAAACTTTTAGGTGGTAATTACCTTAGCACTACAAAATATATTATATGTTACAACAATTGTGAAGCAAGTACCTCTCAAACTACTATTCCTGCTCAAGTTTTGCTTAGTTAGAAAGTTTTAAAAAGGATATCATAACTGATGACAAAATCCTTTGTACCAATCTAATATACCAAAGACCCAAAAGATATGGGTACAAAAGAACACCATTCATTATTTTGCATAAATAAAGAAAAAAACTTATCTTCATAGAAAAATGACAAATCAATATTTCACAGGAACAAATCAAATGAAAGAAAGAATATTGGATCATGGATAGTGGATGCTCCAAGCACATGACTGGAGACAAATACCTCTTCCTACACCGAGAAACCAAGGATGGAGGCATAGGCACTTTTTGCAACAATCATACGTGCATAGTTATTGGCTAAGGTTTATTAGAACTGCTACTACCAGTTTTGATTTGTTATACAAATTAAAGGAATAAAGAACAATATGTCGAGTGTATCATGGATATGTGACAAAGATTTTAAAGTTGGTTTCTCTAAAAGTGTTTTGAGGTTGTTAAAGAAGATATACTAGGTGTTTTTTCTAAGAGGCGATAGGCACAAAAATATATACACAGTTAGTTTTGACGAAGGTTTGTCACTAAAATGCCTTTTGGCAACACAAGAAGAATACGTACTATGGAATAAAAGGTTAGGTCACATTAACATCAAAAAATCCATATGATTCGCAAACTTAACCTAGTTAAAGGAGTTCCTAAGCTATCATATAAGAAGGGGAATATGTGTATAGCATGTGAATTAGGAAAATATCATAGAAACCCTTCGAAACATAAGAAGTTAATCAACACTTCACTTGTTTCGACCTACAAAATCCGTAAGTTTAAGTAGGTGTTGTTACTGCTTTGTCATACTTGACATTACTCTGATTTCACTTGGTTTTGTTTCTTACAAGATTGAGCTTTCTCAAAGTTCGAAAAGCTAGGTAAATAGATTCAAAACGAACAAGGGTTTGCCATCACTAAGTTAAGAAGTGATCATGATGGTGAGTATGAAAATGAATGTTTCTCTTCAAAGAGTGGAATAAGTATGAATTCCCAGCTCCAAGAACAACATATTATAATGGAGTAGTGCGGATGAATCACACACTTCATGAATGTGCTCATACTCTACTATGTGAATATGATCTACCTCATTATTTTTGTGCAAGAGTCATAAATACCGCTTGTTATGTCTTAAAAATAACTTTAATTCGACCATGATTAAAGAAGACATTCTTTGAGCTGTATTATGAACGCTCTTCAAGGATAGGTTATTTACTACTCATTATATGTAAGTTTTTATTCTTAATACTAAGGATAATCTTGACAAGTTTGATCTAAATATTGAAGAAGATATTTTCATAGGATACCTCCCCACATACCAAATCTTACATGATTTTCATCAAGAAAATTATGATACATGTTGAAGATGTCATTGTTTCTTTTGAAGAGAACTTGCATCAAAATTCTCAACCATAGGATATTGGAAAATGAGAATGAGATTGAGTTTACTGATCTGTCTAGTATATATGGGTATGTGAATTATCATGGTCTACCAAAGGATTACTGCTTTGACAAAGACCATCCTAAGGAGTTGGTGATTGGAGATGTGTATAAAGGAGTACATACATGATTACACTTAAACCCCATTTCCCTATCTGCTTTTATATCCTTTCTTGAGCAGAATTCTATTTATGAGGTTTGTAATGGTGAATCCTGGCTCTTGGTAATACAAGAAGATCTTGTTCAATTTGAAATAAATCAAGTATGGGAACTAGTACCCCCTCCCCAAAACCACTCATTAATTTGGGTTTTCAGAAATAATTTCGATGAGTCAGGTAATTATTAAGCAGAGTAATTTCGGGGTTTTAAATATTGAAATTAATGCACAATGTAGTTGCAACCCTAAAAATCCGTCAATAAAAAATTATAATTCTCATGCAAAAATCAATAAAGAAAATGTAGTAAGAAAATACTGCTATTTAATTTATCTTATAGCTAATAGGATCAAACTCAAGGAGGCTACAAAAATCCCGAGGGCTATTCAATACAATGAAAAATCAATGAAAGAATGAATGAATTTCTATTTTATTTGTTTTTGAATTTTGTGTTTTTTATGAATTTTAATTTATTATATTTATTTGTTTTTCTGATTTTTAATAATTTTTTATTTTTGCCAAAGATTTTTTTATTTTTAAAAACAATGTAATAAATAAAGAAAAATCAAGACTCAAACCTTCAATAATTATTTTTATATTTTTTTTTAAATTTACAAAAAAATATACAAAAAATTAAAGTAAAATTATTTAGGGGGTTTTGATTATTTTTTAATGTTATTGTTATTTTTCTAGAATTTTTACTATTTTTAATTCTTTTAAATAGATCAACAACATTGAATAAAATAAATAGAAAATAAAAAGAATGTTTTTTGGACATTTAAAATATCAAATAAATTAAAAAATGGATGGATCAAATAAATCAGAAAGCCATTTTTGATTTTTTGGATTTTTTACATGATTTTCTATGAATTCCTAATGTTTTAAGAGTTCTTGATTTTTATTGTTTTTATGAAGAATAAAGATGCCAAAATTACATAGAAATTTAAATATATCAATAGAAGCACACAATAATATTTTAGATTTTTTTATGCAATTTTTTTGATAATCGTTAAATGCAAATAGGGGTTTTTTATGAGGTATTTGAATTTTAATAAATAACAAAAATAATGAAAATGCAAAATGCGGAATTTGGATGCAAGATGGATGTAACAGGTAACTAGAGGAATTTTTGTGGAGTTTTTAAACAAGTTTTGATATTTTTTATTTGATTTTTAATAAACAAAACAATTGCAGATGAATCGAAATCTAAATGCAGGTATTTAATGTTAGCAGATTAAATGATAACAAATAAAAAGTAGCGGGATAAAAAATGTAATTTTCCGAACAAAACACGCACACAAGCACATGCACCTCGTTGGAGTGGACCAATATGTAAATAATTTAATTTCAAGGTCCAAACATTTACTAAAAACTACAAACTCTATATTGCAAATAACCCAAAAGTCACATGCTACGCTCGTATTACATTTCAAGCAGGACATATATGCAACTAAAATAAAATTGAAGGATAAAAGAGCAAATGTTCAATTATAGACAAAATGACACGTGTCCAGATAGGGACTTATTCAAAAATTAAAATAAAGACACAGGTAATGGCACAAACATACTCTTTAAATTGGCGGTGCTAGGAATGGCTAGATGGCGATGAGATTCTGATCCAACAATTGAGATGGCTCGTAAGTGGAGGGCATCGATTACATCTGGTGCTTCGATATACGACAAATAATTGGGGCAAATGGACGGGTAAAATGGAAACTGGGATGGCCGCTCTTGATCATGCGGTGTAGAGGGGCCCTGGAGGAACTGGGATGAAGGAGGACTCCGACGAACATCGATTGGGGAGAACTCGATTGTTGTTTGCCCAAATCTTCTGCTGAAAAAAGCTATAACTCCATGGGATCCTCCTCTGTCGATTGGAAGAAGAAGTAGAGCTCAACTATATTCAAACACTGGGTGTTGAAGAAGGTTCGATTGTAGGTGAATCCCCTAGATTATGCTCCTTGCTCCAAAACACGTTCTGAGACCTGTAATCAAAGCTTGTGCTCAGAGGTATCCTCCAGCTAAGAAGTTAGGTCAAAAACATAGAAGGAAATGGATAGATGGGGATCTCTAGCAAAGGATGGTCAGAATGGAGACCAAACTCCAGATCTGTGAGAATCTGATGGTCGGTAGTATGGAAGAGCTGGAGAAGAGTGGTACGAATGTGTTGGCATAAGCGAATGTGGTCGATGATTATCAAAATACCTTTGATCATGCAGATTGGAGGTTGAAGGTGAAGGTTCTAATCTAGGTGATTTAGATAAAATCAAAGTGAAAAAAATGCTGAATCAAAGATAAACCATCTAAGATACATACATAATAAGATGGAAGGAATCGCCTCGATCTGCGATAGGTGCCAGAGTGGAGAAACTACGTGGCGGAAGTCTGGCGAAGTTCTAGATCACGACGGTTGGCGCTCCTCTCACGCTCCTGATTGGAGGACGGCTCCTTTGTCACTAGAGGTTGTCCCCTGTGACTAAATCTCGGAAGAAAATGAGACCGAGGTCGGATGAAATGCTCGTCGGAGTTTAAAGGGAATATTTATAGGTTCAAGTTCGATATGGGTTTGAACTCAAAATGGGTGATGATCGAGGCGAGGTTGGTGGAATGCTTAGGCTAGTGAGCGAGAGAATTGAATGAATAACATAATGGAGAAGGGAGCAGGAACAATTAGTGATTAGGGTGCAGGGGAAAAGGGGCCAAAGTATTGGCAGATGTGAGACGAGCAGACGGGTAGCGGAGACTGGGGAGTTGACCCGAGTCAACAGACTCGAGTTTGGCCAATCATAGTGTGTCGAAGATGCAGACAAAATAAGCAAAACAACTGAATTCTAATGTTACATAATTCAATTAAAAATCGAAAATGAACTTATTTAATTACATAATGTAAATAAAAATGTTAAGAATAAATTAAAGTTAATTTTGGCAATTTTTATTTAATTAAATAATGTATATACAAGGGATAAAATAAATACTAGTTGTTATTTATAGGTTTGTAGACCTATATATACAAGATTTTGATTGTTAGTTGATTATTTATTCAAGTATATACAATTTAGTATTTTTATATATTTACAACATTTTACAAGGATTTTCAAGGTAATTTTATTTGATTTTTATGAATTAATTTATTAGGTTAATTAAATATGTATAAGTATAGTATATATATGGTTATACATATACAGTAGATACATGATTTTATTTTTGTTGATTTTTCATTTTGTTATTTTTATTTGTATTTTATATAAGTTAAATACGATACTCAAAAAATAAATAAAAATATAGTATTCATAAATATGCACAAGGAAATAAATAATTAAGTAGTATACATAGTGTACATAGGTATATTATACAATAATACCCAAATTGGCCACATTTCACACCTTAACTCTGATATTTATGAAATCATCTCCATTTTAAAGATAATTTAATTTGAAGTACAATGAAAGTGAGTTTGGTGAGTTCATATGGAGTAGATATTGATCTAGAAAGTTTGTACTTCGTGGCTTTTCGGAGAGTATCGTAATTTACATAGATTTTTATTGAAATTATTTTTATTATTGACAAAAGGATTTTATTCACAAATTTCAAGAAGAAATAATGTTATTTTCAATGAATTTGGTAATGAATAAAATAATGAAAGAATGTGTAATATAAACTATATTGTACATGTTATGAATATATACATGTAACAAGTTAATTTTCTGGTAATTAGGCCTTATCACCCCCAACTTTCTTCCTTGTCGAGCCGGTCAAGTCTTGACCTTCTCTCATGGTTTGATTTAGCTTGTATCTATTGCATATATGTAATCTTTTATTTTCTTTATTTTCCTTTATTTCTTTCTTTATTTATTTTAAGTTAAAATAATGATAAATATGCAATATTTACATAATAATTAGAGTTAGTAAAAGAATGAAATTAGTGTTATTTATAGGTATTTAATAAGGAATTTTAAGCTAAAATAAATGAATAAAGATGTTGAAATGCAGATTCATCAGTAGTGTTGTAAAAAACAAGGCTAGACTCATTGCTCACGGGTATTCACAACAAGAAATCATCGATTTCGATGAAACTTATGCTCCTATAGCAAGGATTGAATAAATTAGAAATATTTTAGCCTTTGCTTATTTCAAAAAGATCAAGCTTTTTCAGATGGATGTAGAAGATCACTTTCTTAAATTGATTCTTAAGTATGAAGTCTATGTCAAGCAATCTCTAGGCTTTGAAGACTATAAACACCATGATTTTATCTTCATACTTTGAAACACTATGAACGGAGTTAAGATTGCTCCAAGAGCATGGTACAATAGTCTAAGAGACTACCTTATCACCTCAAGTTTAAAGTAGGTAAAGTAGATTGTACCTTGTTTGTTAAGTTTGTTGGGTGTGATTTACTTCTTTTTCAAGTTTGTGCTGTTGATATTGTGTTTAGCTCTACTAGTGCATCTCTATGCAAAGAGTTCTCTGGTCTTATGCATGATGCTTTCGAGATGAGATTAGTTGGAGAACTTAAGTTATTTCTTAGGTCTTCGAATATCTTAACTACAGAATGGGACTTTCTTCTCATAGCAAAGTTCACCAAGGATCTACTAAAGAAGTATGATTTTGCTTCATGTTCGAAGAAGCCTACTCCTCTTATTCTAGTAGAAGGTAAACATGTCGACATGAAAGAGTACCGAGGTATGATTTGACCCCTACTCTATCTAATAGCAAGTAGACCTAATTTACTTTTCAGCATTGATTTAGAAGCATGTTTTTAATCGTGTCCTAAAGAAAGTCACTTAAAGTTGTTAAATGATTTTTTTGTTATTTAGTCGCTATTGATAGTTTTGGTATATTTTATCCTAGGACAAGAATCATAGATCTCTTCGCATATAGAAATGCAGACTACACTAACAGTCGTACAGACAGAAAAAGTATGAGTGTATTTGTTAGTTTATAAGAAACACTTTGTTATCATAGTTTTCTAAAAAGTAAAATTATGTTAGGCTTCCAACATTGAAGCTGAATATATTGCAACATCTTTAGATTATTCTCAATACTTTAGATGAGAAACACTCTTTATAACTTTCAATTATCTTTCTCCAAAAGTCGAATCTTTTATGATAATATTAATTCTATTAGTCATGCAAGAAATCTAGGACTAAACATACAGATGTTAGTTACAACTTTCTCAATGAACATATCTTAAAAGGAGGTCTATTTGAATTATGTCTCAACAAATAAGCAGTTAGGAGGCATTTTCATTACGCCTTTATCTACTGCTCGATTTGAGTATTTGAGAAGAGAATTGGGGCTTCGTACTTTGAAAGATTTGATTTAAATTCAGTCTTTTGTAAACACAACCCAATCAATTGATCCTTTGGACTAGGCCTAATTGACCGCTCATTGATCGATTATACAAGATCGACTTGATCGATAAACTCGAGCTCGATATGTTTTGGTTTGATCTCTATCTCCTCAAAGCTCACACCACATTGATTCCTCTCAACTCCAGCTGTGTTGATTGATGCCTAGAATATGTCAAATCCCCTTTTTATCTCAAAGTTCAAATCTTAAAATTTTTCAAATTTGGATCTCTCTTTTGGCACCTTGTTTACTTTTTATTTGAAGAAATCTCACCCATTCATTTCTCATCACACTAGAAATGCATCTTCTACCAAAACTTTTGAGTTTTGTGACGTTTGGAGCATTGGTTGATCGATCCGCATATTTCATGTGAACGATCATCATCAGATAAATCAGTCTGCTTTCTGTGATCGATCATACCAGTTAGTCAAGAAAAGTTTGCTCTTGTTTTCATATTTTCCGCTTGCTTCAATGAGATGGCTCCTAATGAATTCATGATTCATCACTTTATTAGCTAAAAATGGACCTCTATTTCCAAGTATATAAGTGCATTTAAGCATTTATACTGCATTATTATCATTCATGCTTATGTAATTAAGATGTATATTGTATCGTTCATAATTGCATTAGTAAGGATCCAAAAATCTCGTGTATATAAATCACATATATATTATCCTACCTTTCCTATTTTTAAATAAATATATACTAACCCCATATCAAATAAAATCAGGTCCATTATGTAAACATTACTAACATTAACAAACGAAAAATGACAGAAAAATACTAACTTGTATATGTGTCAAATAAAACCAAACCCTTACTTTGAGATAAAAAGTTGTAAAGTTAAATATTTCTCAAATGCAATCTGTCTCTAATGAACCCATTCTCACTTTTGAATTAGTGTATTTTCAAATGCCTACAAATCAAGACCAAATTCAAAAAATCGGAGTTCATATGTGAAACATGGGTTTTGGGTCCACATTATATATTATACTTACTAACTTTTACTTATCATTTCATGTACATAGTTAACTTTTTTTAATTTGTTTCTTTTATTTAATTTCTTTAATTTGTTTTTTAATAAAGTGTATAAATAGATGATGAATCTACGATTTTCATCTTTATTCATTTATTTTAGCTTAAAATCCCTTATAAAACACATGTATATAATAATAACTCCATATTCTTACTAACTTGCATCTCTGTGTAAATATTGTATATTTGTATATTATTTTAACCTAAAATAAATAAAGAAAGAAAGAATAGAAAAATAAAGAAGAGAAAATAAAAAAAGAAGGAAGACTATATATATGTAATAGATATAGGCTGACCCGAACCCTGAGAGAAGGTCAAGATTTGACGTGATCGACCAGGAATAAAGTAGGGGAAGATAGGGTCCTGAATCAAAAAAATAAAAACAATTGTGTGTTGTGTATATTTATATACTACACTTTTTTATTTGTACATTAATTGACCTCAAATAAAATAACTTTCAAAACCAAAATTATAAATAAAAATATGTTCTAATTAATATAAATATCTGCTCAATTAAATCATGTACAGAATAAAAGCAACCACACTTGGAAAAAAAAATCACTAAGCACTAATTGAAAGACCAATTCCGGCTCCATATGAACTCAAATTAAACTAATCTCACTTCCATTGGATTCTAAATTAAATTTTCTTTAAAATGGTTGTATTTTCATAATTTTTGGAGTTACAAGTAAAAAGTTGGTCTTCTAGTGTGGTTTGTGCAATTTTCCCATGTAATTTTGTACATATTGTATTTGTATATATTTGTAAATATTTTTACTAATTATTTAAAATAAAAATAAAATTTTAAAAAATTTGAAAATTTTAAAACAAAAAAATATTTTCCTCGTTTACCCATGTATATATTGTTATCTATGTTTATAAGATATGCATATATTTAATTTTCTTAACTAACTTCTGCAAAAAAATAAAAAAATTAACCTCTAATTTTTCAATAAATAAAGTAATGAAAATTCAAAAAAAAGTTAAATTTTGTAATATTTTTTGACACTTATCTTTTTATCTCTATCTCATTTCAATTTTATCTCTTATCTTTATCCAAAAAGCCAAAAATTCAAATTTCATATCCATTATCTTTTCTATTTGTATGGCTCCTTCTCTCTCATTCCAACTTGATCAATCTTTGGTGAGAGGAGCCCGATCTGCGAGAGTCTTCTTATAAAGAAAGGTACCTAGCCTTGGAGTCGTCCGGTGACAACGAGTCGACCTTTGTCGAGGTGATCACAGTAGTTTTCCGCTCCTAAGGTGAGATCCATTCTTTTTCTTATTTTTATCGTAGATTAATCGTAGTTTTATCTCTCGCATTTTTTTTTTGTTGTCAATTTTTTTCTAGATTGTAGAACCACCACGATTTGATCTGCCATCGATTTCACGTTCATCTCATTTTCTTGATCTCTTCGCATTCATCTTCTATCTTCCATGATCTATCAACTCCGTCCACGTATGGTGGTCGGAGAACCGGATTCGATTCCTCACGTTTCACCGGATCCTCGTTCACCTTCCGATTTGTTTATAAATAAAAATATTAAAATTAAAAATATATGTTTTCTTCTAATATTTATTTTGTAGGAAATAAAAAATAAAAGAATATACAAAAAACATTAAAAAAGGTTTTCTTTATTCTATTTACAAATAAAAAAGAAAAAATAAATAATTTTTTTTATATCTTCTGTTTCTGCTTTACAAATAAAATTAAAAAAAATAAAAAAAATATTCAGCAGTAGGAACGCCTGCTCCAGCAGCTGGCGTGCTCGCCACTAGCCCGGCATCATCGCCTCCACCGGCATCACCACCGGCCGTCTTCAATCGCACCCCTACGCGGCAGCCGTGCTCTTGTGCCTGAATGCACCGCCGACATCACCATCTGGGCGGAGCACATCCAGCTGTCGTCGCCCACCTCCTTCATCGCCCAAGCTTCCAACCACGGCCGCGCAAGCTCCCGGGAGCCACCTCCCTTGCTGCCCCACCGCAGCACCTCGAAGAAACTCCTCTCAGCCACCTACGGCCCATCGCGAGCGGCCGCTCCTCCGCAGTGCCATCGCCATAGACCTCATGTTCCATCATCGATTGACCACCACGCCTTTCGTCATCGCTCCCTTCACCATCAACGCCACTGCGCGCGCACCTTTTCCTTACTAGCCGCGCACATCTTCCGCCCTCAGCCGTGTGTCGGTTGAGGGGTATCTTTCGTTCAGCCCTCGTCCGTCACGCCTGGAGAGGAGCAACCCACTACGAGTCACCGTCGATGGAAGGCACCACCTTGGGCGGAGTAGACATCGCCATCCGCTTGTAGATCAAAGCCGTGCAAGCCCTCTATTAAAGCAGCTACCACCGCCGCCCGTGGAAGACAAGGCTAGGCGGTGGCCCTCTCCCTCCTCTTTGGCTTGTGAACGAAGAAAACAAGAGAGAACTAGGGTTGAATACTTTTTTGGGAAAATTTCATTGAAGACCCCATGCATTCTGAGAATTGCAAAAATATCCCCTCTAGATTTACTCCGTACAAAGCTTGTCCCTTGTGGGTAATTTGCATGTTCCTTCCTCTTTTTATTCCGTGTTAATTGTTTATGTAGAAAATTAAATTATTTATATTTCAATCTTTCGTTTACACACTTTAAATTGCATGTTTTTTCTTGTTGGAATAAATGCTATTTGTGATCTGAAAATTCTAAAAAAATGTGTATACTTCTGTTATGTCCATGATCATTGCATAAAATTTTTATTGCATTTTGTCATCATTTCTTATTATTTAAAAATCAAAAGCATGCCATTTTTATCTTTTTGAAATTCAAAAATTTATAAAAATTTGAATATTGCTCAAAAAAATCCAAAAACATTACAG
Organism: Ottelia alismoides; assembly: GCA_037367405.1. NCBI lineage: Eukaryota > Viridiplantae > Streptophyta > Magnoliopsida > Alismatales > Hydrocharitaceae > Ottelia > Ottelia alismoides. The sequence continues at coordinate 23,556 of JAZKJV010002963.1, forward strand.
TCGTTTTAATTCATTGTCATTTAATTTCTATCCAAATTTCACGCATTAACTCTTAAAAAAACAAAAAAAATGAAAAATACTAAAAATCTTATAAAAATCATAAATAATTCTACAAAAAGCCAAAAATCTTGATTTCAACCTCTGTTTGTAGATAATTATTCCTATTTTGCTGTAAAAATAATTGCCAGGATTTTTGGGTACTTAAAATATTTTTAATTTACAAATTGCTCCAGGTTGTGCACTGTTTCTCATTTTTGTTACTGTTTGACTTTTAGAAAATATAAAAACATCTGAAAATTATACAAAAAATTCCCAAAAACATTTCAAAATCTTTGAACAACAACAACAAAGTCTTTTCCCACAATTAAGTAGGGTCGGCTACATGGATTCTTTGCCTCCATTTAGATCTATCTTGGGTCAATCTCGGACTTATATCCAAAAAACTAAGATCCCTTCATATAGTCTCTTTCCAACACTTTACGTTTCAAAATATTTAAAACATAAAAATATTTTGTCTAGATTTTTCTGAGCATTTTTATATAATTGAAAATACAAAAAGAGTTGGAGTGCGTATTTATTGTCTTGTGCTTATTACTACTTATTATTGAAAATAAAATTTGCAAAATTAAAATCACTAAAAATTTGAAAATCAGAAAATAAAAAAATAGAAATAAAAAAATTTTAAAAAAAATTAAAAAGAGTAAAATTCCACAAAAACCAGTTATAGTTTGCCTTTGAGATTTCCTTTTCTTTTAATTGATTTTTTGTCGATTAATTGATTAACCCTCTGGAATTGTAGCCTCCCTAAGTTCGATCCTGTCTGCTATACAGGTAAATAAGTAGCAAAAAATTGTTTGTTTGTCACGAGATTTTTGTGGATAACAACAACATCCATATCATTAATTATCGATCCTGGAGATTTCGTGAACAACAATAAATATCTACTTTTAAGACACTAAGAAAATCAAATAAAAAAGTCATTTTGAGTATGCATAGAAAGTCTCTACATAAGTCCCATCTCTTTAATTCATCCATTTTCTCAATTATTATAAATTCCAAAAAAATAGATTAATGTGTAAATATTTTTATTCTAATATATTTGATTTTATTTTTAATTTTTTAAATTAAAAATCTCAAAAAAATACAAACTATAAAATACATATTAAACATACCAAAATACCACCAAAAAAGGAGTTTGTACAAATGAAATTTTTTGATCTTGATCCCTTCATCAAAGTTGTAGTTCTCATCAATATGAACAACTTTCATGAAGGAATTTTTTAATTTGCGATCATTTCCTTTTTTATTTGAATTTTTATTTTTTTTTGAGTTTTGTGGATGCGATACGTTGCTTCTCCTGGAGGTGCCACATGCCCTCCAATCAACACCCTTAGCCTCCTCTTGTTTGGGCCGTTGGATGAGTCCCCTTCATTAATGGCTAGGTTATTTCTTTTATTCATATTATTATTGTCTTCTATTTTCTTTCTTTTTTCTTCCACGAGTTGCTATTTCAACCAATCGAACAATTGAGACTCCTTCTGCCTCCGCCTTCTCCGTTTCGCCACCAACGACCATCCACCCACACCCTCCTCATCCTTGTCCTCCATCGACGACCCATTCCTTGTTGCTCTAACCTCCTTTTAAAGAAGCTCACGTGCTCTAACCACCCGTGAACCTCATGGATCCCTAAATCAAAACCACTGTGCTCCGCTGCATTCCACCCCATCCATCCTAATGAGATTATTGAAGGTCCATACCCCTTTATTCCCCATGTGATAGCGAATAACAGTCTCAATTGAGTGATGATGAACTTGTCCCATTTATAGGTGTGACACATGTCACTTGTCTCGTATAGCAGAAAGCTTCGGGCTTTGTTGCTGAGCTTCGGAGCCCACCGCTAAAGCTCCTTGTGGTGATGATGGAGACGAGCTCGCTCGATTCACTCCGACACCATTTCCTAGTAATCATTTTCTTCCTCTTCTCCTTATTTTTTTGCCATTTCTTTGTTTCTGTTCGTCTCTCATTCTTGCTTTGTAACTCTAGTTGTCCCTCAAATATGTTCTCAGTACTTTTTTAGAATCAAACCCATTTTCATATGAATCCCATATCACCTTTATCACTCCCCATTTGTGTTCTACCTTCGCATCCTCTCATCTTCTATGGCGCCATCATCCATTTGTTGCAAAGACCATCACACCCATATTATCATAAACCATCAGCCAAGATGGATAACCTTGATCTATTGAGTTGCTTGTTGGTCGCCTTCAACCCACATTAGTTCTCCCATAGGATTAGCTCTAGAAGTTCACCACGTTACCCTTCAGAACTTGTACAGGTACCGTGCGTGGAGCTGGATCATACTTACATGAGAATGCTCCTTCACATCCTGAGATCGAGGAGAAAAGATACCCCCATCAAACAGTGCAGTGTTGACCTAATAAAAGCAATCACCTGCAACCTTTGCTATCAATCTCAAACTCGATTCTCAATGCTTCAACCCTCTTCAATCTCATCATCTTCTGACTTGTAATCCTCCACTTGAGGAGGAGCTAGAAACCTTAAATAACAACAGATCACTTCCCTCTCATCGACTCCTTCAAATTATACAACAAATTTCTCTTGAGAACATTCACACTCCAGCCACCGCAACTCTTGATAGCACCACCTTAATAGCATGATATTCATCAGAACAGTTCATTAAAATAGTCTTGAGCTCCACAATCGAGCTCTAATTAGAAGCCACATCGTTCTTCAACTCCAAGTATAAGCAAAAGAAGGGTTGAGTATGTATAAACCAATCACATCATATCGCCAATATGTCGTTGCATTCTCCTCGAACCCACAACAACAGTCTCGACATTCTCATCAAATACGAAAATGGAGGGAATTTTTTTTGCGAGTTGAATGACGTTCACAATAATGGAATACCTCACATACAATCACATGTAACCCTAAGAATAAATGTATCCCACTAAGAAAAACATTTCAAAAAAATGTTCAAAACAAGCATCGAATCCCATGTAACATAACATGTAGCAAAAGGGAACTAAGTGTTTAGTAAATGTATCTCAGAAGTCAGCCAAAAGAGATAGAAAGCACAATAAAAAGATAAGTATAAAAGATGCTATCATGTAAATCATCAAATATATTTCTACATCATTTACCAAAAAGCAAGGAACCTCGCCTACCAAGCTACACGACCAAAGTCACCTTCCCTTCCATCCATGTTAGGGACAAGGAGACACCAAAAATTGTTGTGTACAAGCATTTCATATTAAAGCTAAACAAGAATTTAAGAGGATACAATATAAGTGAAGCAAGTAGATGGGAAATTATAGCATACCTGGAATTAACTACTTGCATAAGAATAAGATTATCCAACAATACATGACTCTAGAACTTGTCTAGGTTCTAACACCAATACTAAGCACCGAACACATTAATCCTTTCTCTCACTCTAACACTCCAAAGCCCAATAGTTAGCAAATTCATTTGTTAATTATAAGATTATGTGGGAGTAAGAGATCTAGAGATAGGTCATGTCCGTCCATTTATTTCATTTGTAGGATGTAGTGATGGAACTCATTATGATGTAGAAGAGTGATGATGATTTCTTTGTCATGATCATTTTCCTCTCATGATCGTTTTACTCTCCAAGGACTAATGGCAAAAGAATAACCAAATTGAAAATAGTAAAGACGCCCCCTCCCCCCCAAGGGACTCATTTGTCTCACTCCTCCAGTGGAAGGGCAGTGTAAGAGGTAGCTAGGCCAAACTCCAACTATGGCCCCTAAGACGGGTAGGAGAGACTTTTGTTAGCCTTGTGAGACTAGGGAGAACCATTCCTATAATAAGTGTTATTGTAAAATTTTATATATCAATAAAGGTTATTGATATATTCACCTCTTGTTAGAGATTAAATGAACGAATGCACCTATAAGGTTCCATAGTACAATTAGGATTATGTAACATTACCATCTTAATAATCATACATTGGTTGGTTCAATGGTTGAATCATAGGGACCGATGCTTGGATGATATCTAAAGACTTAGATTGAGGACACATCAAGTACCGTTAAATGATTCTTAATAGATGATCTCCAGCATGAGAAGGGGATAGAAATCCCTCTCTAAAGGCTAATATTTAACCAACCTCTTAATGCAAGTCCTCTGCATAGGAATAGAGATTCGGAGGTGTTAGAGAAGTTATGTCAAAGATTTGACCTGGTGAGATCGAGATAACCAAGACCTATGTTGTATGCCGTCACGATATAGGTACGTATCCTCCGACAGGAGAAAGATGTATTACTATATATCTAAGTATGTAAATTAGGAAGACCATTAGGTTGATGACATAATCAAGGTCTATATATCGGTGAGTTGGTGTGCGTACGAGGGCATATGAATAATACGATCTTGCAAAGGGATGATACATGTTCATTATCGGACCAGAAGACATGAGCTCACTAGTGAGGTATTGGGACCAATCAAATTCTATGCATGGTCATCTTTCTTTGGAAGCATGACAGAATTTGTAGGTGGTATATATGCTTTTGGAAAGCATATTATCGATACCAACTCCAAATGACTGAATGACAAACTTAATGATAAAACTATGACGAAGACAATCTAAATATGATCTAAAACTTTGGGTTTATTCTAGGTCTTCTAGCATGCAAGATGTATGGATATTAGGAATACTCGAGAGTGATGTGATCATAAACAATTGTATAACCATGAAACTTCCATTCCGAGATAGTGATGACCTAGGTCCTTCTTTACAACAATTGAAAGAGCAATAAGTCTCTGTCAATTCTCAGATACACCCTCTCTCTCTCTGTCAATATTGTGTCCATCCACCACATTGACCTAGATACTCTCGTAGTCGTCACATCATCATTGTGCTACTGGATCGACTACTCGTGGATCTCCATCTTCTTCGATACCTCTTACTCGTGAGGAAGGCTATCAATTTTGTGGTATTAAATCGTGATATTCCACGCTTGGATATTCAACCAATATTACGAGAAGCACACACCTCATCCACATACCCACATGTGCATCCTTCTTGGATTGGACTTGAGATAGGAGGTCTTTTCGGTTAGAGACATATGGAATCGTAAACACACTTAAAGAGATAATTATATTACTCTTTTTCAATCTTGATGAAGCTATATGAGAATGGTTTCCATATCATGTGGTTTCATCTTTAAAAATTTTAAATTCCCTACCCCGAGCAACTAGTGTGACTAGTCGCTCTTGGTTGCATGTGATACGGTATTCACGCTACAGTGATGCACTATGGCCCAAACCATAGCCTTCAAAGGGTATCAGATCCAGATTAAGAGACTTGGATCCAAACCTTAAGGGAACCAGACTTTGTATATTGGTTGCATGGGGACTCGTTGTTTATGCATAAAATGTATGTTTCATAAAATGTATGAACTATTTGGATGAAATTTTTATATAATAAAATGTATTTAGAATGTCAATATGTCACCAAAATATAGGCAATTTTTGTCACCAAAGGTGCATAAATTAAAATTCAAAAAGTTCCGGCAGCGACATTGCTTTTGCATGTATTCACGGATCTGTAACAAATTAATTTTTTATTACTATTTTTCCATTATGAAACATGAAATAAACACTTTAGCTGAGTAGATATTTAAGCCATCCAACATTCGAGTTTATTTCATGTGATTCGGACTCTGTTTTCCCTAGATATTCTATATTTAGTAATGATGAGTCGGATGATGATTGGATCATCAAGATTACATTCTTAATATATTTATCATTCAGTTTAAATCAAGATAGTTATGAATTTGCCATGATTAAATTGATACTTAATATTTATAGAAATATTTGATTAAACATAAGTCACCATTAAAGGATTGTTTCATGACAGAACCTTAGTTTAACATGCAATAGTTGTAGGTCAACTTTTACATGCAAAGCATGTTTGGTTGATATGATAAGAAATTTAAGAATTTTAAGATGACTAAGATTTCTGAGTGATTACTATATATGTATCATGACGATCATCAAGGAAATGTGACCGATAAAACATCCTAGTATAGATTGTACCAATTTTTTCTTCTTGAATTGACTCGGTGATGGTGTATAAATCATGGATATGTTAATAGGTTAATTAATTGGCAACTTGCAGCGTATTGGAAGCGCTCCTAAATAGCATTATCTGTCTGATTTGACTTGATCCGCTTCAAGATGGTAGCATGATAAGTCCTTGCATACTTTAAACAACTAATTGGAATAAAATAATTGTACAATGTGATGTTATATACTATATAGTATTATCAAGCAAACTCAAATTGTTTTTTTGTTTTAAATGAATTATTAATTAATTTAGTATGATTAAATTAATTAAACCAAATTTAAATAAACACACTATTATTAATATATTGTAAATCCCTTCAAAGAATTACTAGTGTGAATATGATTCATAATGATTAATTAAAATTGGAATGATATACTAAGGAATGACATTCATGGTCTTCCATCAAGGTAAAGGGTTTCGTCACCATGGACTGTATGCTGGAGACACCTATCTGAAGTGATAGCTCCTACAGACAAGCACACATGGATTGAGGTCATTGCTTCTCGAAAGAGTAAGGTCGTATACATAGTGGCCCCAATATTACTCCTATAATTGATGTGGTATTGGATTGCACATAGCGAGTTCTATTCTTATTTACAATTGATTCAATCAGTAACATGTCAACATCACCTTAGGGGTGGTAGGCCTGGTTGTTAAAGACTGAATCGAGAATTGCAAGTTGGATTTGCAAGGCAGAATGAGTTCCTGCTTTTTTTATCTGAGTTGTAATTTCTTATTTTATTGGGATGTAACAAAGGTAAAAAGAAGATCCCAGATCTTGCTAGCGATATGTCGGTAAGTATATCTCTTGCTTTGAAAGTATAATAAGGGAATGTACTTTCAGAGTTGAAAAGTCAAGAAAATTTTGATTGAAAATCCTTAATCAAAGTATTTAAATTTGAATATATAATTATTTATATGTTCTAATAAGTGCATTATTAATCTCTGATATGAATTCCATAAACTCTCTTAGTTGGCTTCTGGAGGTCAACCAGTTGTCTGGATCAAATTATTTGGATTGGATCCGAAATTGGGAGCTTGTTCTCTCTACGAAACTCATCGATTATGTCCTTACTAAGAATTAGCATATGAACGCTATTCAATGGATGAATTGAAATTCAATGAATAATAAGGATCACTGAAAAATCCCAGATTTATCATTATTATTTATAATTATTATCTTCTTAGCTTAAGTAATTCAGTAATAACAATTATCAAAAACTTAAATTAACAGTTAACCCTTTCTAAATAATTAACCTCATTATTGTAGATATATATATATATATATGGTGCTTTTATTCTATGTGTTTATTATTTATGAAAAATCAAATAAAAAGTAGATTAATAATGTATATAATTAATTTAACATCATTCATAAACTAAAAATCCAAAAAATTACAAAATAAATAAATAAATATTTTTAATACTTTAAATAAATTTGCAAAATTTTTCTATGTATAGATGACATTTTCTCTCTTCGAGCTCTACCTGAATGTTGTAAATCTCATTGAGGTCTACAACTTTAATCTTCATCATTTTTCTATTTATTACTATATTTAATTCTTTTTTATTTTATCTGATTTAAATCATTTCTTAGATTTCTTATTGGGCCACATGGCGTCATATCCTTCAGCCATTGGCCGGCTCTTTTATTCAATCTGCCTTATTTCTGGGGCATCTAATCGTGTTGATCAAATGACTCATCTTTCATCAGGGGAACCTCATTCCTCACCACTGGATCACATTCTAGCATACACATCGGATCTGCCCAATCACACCCCTTATTCAACTGTTGGATCATTTGCTCCAATGGTAGCTGATTTATCGACAACCTCTCATCATTTGTCTTCTAGACAACATCTATTTAGACACCTCCCTTGTTCCCCAAATTCCTCAAACCTTCCTACAAACCATTTCAGCCATCTAACCACCCTCTGACATAGTCCTAACTTCCATTATCCACATGCTAAAGGTAACTTCACCTAATCCTAATTGGCCTATCAAGAAACAAATAGCGTGATGCAAGCCTCTATCAAGTGATGCTCGAGCTTGATGTTGTAGCTGAGTATCTAAAGCAAGGACCTGAAGCTTTGAAGCTTCTTCACATACCAAGATTCATTCTTAACTCCATCATCTTCTTCCTTCCATCTCCAGGTAAGTCTTCAATCTTCGTTTCTTCATAGTTTCGTTATTTCATTCACCTTATATCTCTTAGTATTTCACACATCTTATCCACTTGAGACCTTCATCATTTACCCCACATTGACGGGTACACTCCAATGCATCACCTACGCTTCTCTGTTTTTGTGTTCACTTTGATTCCATGTTGGTTTTGTAAAGACCAAGAACCCATTTAGGGCTCAGTTCTCTAACCTACAACAAGTGTCCATTCCATCCCATTACATCCCAGTTCCACTACTGTGTTGTGGGCTATTCTTCTACTATTGCAGAGCTTCATTGAAAGGAGGAAGCACCCGTGTTCCAACCTCCACCTTCTTCACTAGACAGGCTTCATAGATGAAGATCCATGAAGGTTCTTCCTTGTGAAATCTCATACTTTTTCCTTTGACATTCAAAAAATTAAATGATTATGTGATTTCATATATCTCATCGAGATCTTTTTAATGAGCCCAAGAACATCAAATTCTGACATTCCTAGCCCAAGATATTAATGTTTTAATTTGGATGATCGAGATCAATATATGCACCCAAACCAAATCCGAATTTGGATATGTTTTCACCTCTCCTTCTATAAATAGGAGATGATAGGATACCCTATAAAAAAAAACTCGCCACCATCATCGTTCCCCGTCATTGGAGCACCACCATCTTTGTCGTATTGGTCGTCGGAGGGCAATTGTCGACGTTGGAGAAGGAACTCTGATTGAAGATCCGCAGCCACCGTTGTGTAGGAAAGCTTGGGGTCACCATTATTCGCGCATTCACGCTATAACCAAGCGACGAAAATATCGTTTCCACGTTAGAGGATATCTCGAGGGAACATCCTCGGAGGTAACGATAAATATCCCCCTCTTGTTATTGGTTTCCACATTTTTTCCCAAATGCTTGGACATGCTTAGAGTCTTGGTCTTATGTTGTATTTCATATACTAGTAATGATGTCCCCTTCCCATATTGTTGTTGCATTCACACGATTTCATGAATACACATTCTTATCCAGACATAGCATCATAAGATGATTTTGTAATGAAATTGGATCCCTTGTTGATGTTGGTCTCATACAATTTTAACCATTCTCCATTCAACTTCGTATGGATTTCAGATATTTGTGGTTCATCTCTTTTGATGTTTACTTATGATTAGATCTCAAAATTTACGTAATCCTATCCCAGATGGAGTTTCTATTTTATAATCGGTTATATAGTTCACACTGATGATTTATATCCGGCTATTACCATTTTTGCCTATGGTTCTTATACATATGGGACTAACAAATATTGGAATCAATCATGCATGATATTACTTTAATAATCATGTCTATATTACTTTTATGATATCAAATGCACATGAATTAGGACGTTGCATGAGGGTGATATCCTTATACATTTCTGGATTAACAAAACGTGAGTATTACAATACTGTTGATCAACTCATTACTTTCCAGCAACCCTATAGAAAATGATAAGAAAGATTACCCAATATTTCTGTATTGTTGAAAAGATACTTTTATATAAAGACTATTACTTGAATGTAATGAAAATGATGATCGGCTTTTGATGTTAGTAGGTTAATGCATACTAATATGAGATTTTTACCTGGCAGACCCTATAAACTTTTTAAATTACCTCTACGACCTTTTGCACAACGTAATTACCCCATCAACCCTGTAAATTACCTCAAGAACCCTCACAGGCTTCAAACAGATTTATCGGTGCGTTCATGGGGTTAGAGTTGGCAAGTTTACGGGGTCGAGGGGGGAATTAGGTTCTTTCAAAGGTCGTAGAGGTAATTGGCAAGTTTATAGGGTTTGCAGGGTTAAAATCCCTACTAATATTGTTTGTTAATTTCCATAATATCATATCCCATTATTTCTTTTTAAAGAAACAAGCGTTAGAATCTCAATTTAGTGATTGACGAATCCCAATCGACATTTAATTTCATTTTATCAAAACTAATATTGAAAGGGGCAGAGACATTTCAATCAAAGACATCTCCCTATTTCTTACTTCAAATGATCCTTTCTTTTATCAATGTTGCTGGAAAATCATACTTTCTCAATGATATATGCATAAATAAAATTTGATGACATTATTTTATAGTTGTTTGTTTTAACTAAGAAACTAATGTGTCGTTGTTCTCTTTATACAAATAGGTATCTATTAAGTTGACCCCATAATTAAGATTTCATCATTATTAGAGTTTACAAATTTGGGTAATGGCATGGAGTTCATTAAATTTTGTAACGGTCAAAATAAATGAACCACTCCTCAACATGGTTTTATTATGAGACAACTGACGTGCACTATATAATTAGAGGATCAAACATGAAGTTGTTTATAGTTAATATTGTGAATATAGGTCTAAATTTATCTGGTTGTTTTTCATATGTATAGATAAAACTCGTAACATTTTTTTAGCCGTTAGGAGTAAGAACAAATTGGTATGATTAAATATTAAAATGAATTATGGTGTACTTGAGATGTATTTGTGTATGCGAATTATCATAATGTATACACCTATAATGAGTCATGACCAATGAGGATACAAAAGAAAATTTCAAAATCTTAAAGTACAATATATCATTCATATATAAAACGATTCTGCTCCCAACATGTTGATGATCGTGTAGTTGGAGTTAGACTTTGCAGGGGATTAAGTATGCACCCTTGGGGCTTCAATAGATGCCTAGAAGGTCGCGACCCCAAAAGATGAGTTGGGTATGTGTTGGACCTAGCATTCTAATAGCATTCGGAGTCGCTCGATGGAGTTGGCAGGTGGCACTGTTGGCGTTCTTGATTTAGCACTTAAACATGATATTAGGACTCGGAGAAGAATTGGGTGTGGCCGTATTAGATTCTATTTCGAGTAATATTATTGTGAGAGGTGTTTCGGGATGTGGTTTGAAGTTGGAGAAATTGGGATTATGATCTTTTTCCTGTTCTAGATGAACAAAGGTCCTTGAAAGTTTACTCAAGATGACAAAGAAGTTATCAAGTAGTAGAGGTCTGTGAGTCACGTACTTACCTATGCTAGCTTTACACGAGAAATGATTCATGATCGAATATAAGAAACTGAAATTGTATACTGTCGTGAACTCTAATCAATGAGTAGAAATATCAAGATCGCCGTGGTAATAGTAAATTGATTATCAAATTAATAAATAAAATTAATTACCAGGTGATCCAATGTAACTTAGAATAACTTGGTGTTTCTAGTTTCTACAATATATGCATATATCACTAAATAGAGTTGAACACACATGCCTTGCTATTCTACATTAATTATCATAGTATTTGTCTAATTAGTGTACAATTGCTCATAATGTTACTCTCATGTGAACCCAACAGGTGTAGCTGAGCAACAACCGCATAAGTAACTTCTTTTGAGGAGTTTGAAATTTCCACGTCATACTTACATAAACAGGGTGCACTCTGGTTAGAGTAATTTATTTATTTCCGCATTATTTCATGCTCTATTTGAAAGACAATGTAATGAGATATATGCAGAGCTTCTTCTATAAAATTTATAATTATATATTGTATCTCATTTTGTGGACATGGACTTGATGATTAGTATCGATGAGAATGGATGTTGCATTTTACAATACAATTTATATTATTCTCCTATTGTTTTATATTTCAAATGTTGATCTAATGTACATAATATGGTTTGCTGAGTATCATATGAAGGATATTGTGAATCCTCAAGCACATCACGGAAGCGTGACGATCGCATCGAATACGATCGGGGGCGACTAGTCGTACTAGTCGCAAGGTGCAGCGGAAATTAAAATTTTTTAACTTTAAAGATGAAACCACATGATCACGAGAACACTTCTCGGATCGTTTCATCAAACCACAAAGTACAAGGAATACCTCTTGAAGCGTGGTTGTGATCGCGATATCCCAAAGTAGAGATCCTCCTATCTTAAGTACGACCCACGGAGAATGCGCTTGCAGGCACGATGATGAGTCGCGTCCTTCCCGCAATCCTTTGACGAAGATCCAAGCGTCGAGGCGTAGCAAAATGATCTCCTTCTTAATACACAAAGTGGACGGCCACTTGAATATTAGGGAGACCCCACGAGAATGAGAGAGAGAGAGAAGAGTTCTTCAACTCAAGAATGTTGTGTGTTGGAAAGGCTATCCTAGCCCTCCTTTTATACTAGTTTAGGATCCAATGGATCTCAATCCATGGGACACATGGATCCAAGGGCTATGCTTGGTCCATACTAAATCAATGGCTATGATTGTTGTTGGTTAAAACCAACAACATTAATTTAAATTAAAAAATGTTGCAACATTATCAACATAATTTAATTTAACATTAACTAATTAAGAGATATTGTGATAAATAAAATTGGAGTCAACCAACCATCCTCAAAAATAGGGGGCGTCACCCATGAAAAATTCATGGGTGACGCCACCTATGCATGATGGTTATTTGGCTCCCTTTTATTTATCTTATTATTTCTTAATTAATCACAAAAAAATATTCACCAAATTAATTCCAAATTAATTTGTGAATATTTCAATCATGCCATAGAATATTATGTGAATCATATTCACAACCTAAACTAATTAGTAAATTGCATTTCCAATTAATTAATGAGTGTGAATCCAATCCACATTATTAATTAACAAATGCTATTTACATAAATTCTCTCTCTTATTTATGTATATTATAAATCATATTTATAACACACATATATCATGGATAGTGTTATCCACATTCTCTTAATCCTCGATAATTAAATCTCATTTAATTATCTTAGATAATAATTTTCACAATATGAATCATATTCATATTTAAGATTGATAATTTAATCTCATTTAATCATCAAGTCCTTGCTTGGATATTTCATCAAAAGAATTATTCTTGAACCCTTTCAAGAATAATGTGCTTTCTCCGCAGATACTTGGAGATAAGGACATGGCGATTGTATTGTTCCACGTATAGTGACTTGGATGTTGAGATCTCATCTCAAATCCAGATCTAACGGACCTCTCATAGATGCTTGATTAAATCAAGTCCGTATACTTAATCTTCTCATTGCATCTGAATCACATTCAGATCAATGTCCAACATTTGGACTAAGATCAAGCTACTTCTCTACTGAGAGGAGTCACTAAAATCCAGACCTATTTCATCACTCCCTCGGACTGGAAGCGTCATGGTTATACAATCGTTTATGATCACATCACCCTCAGGTATTCCCAATACCTGCACATCCTGCATACTGGAAGACCAATGATCAACCTGAAGATGAAGATCTATTTTATACTGTCTTCTTCAGGGTTTGATCACCAAGTTTCTCAATCTTGGTCATTGGGATTTGGTATCGATCATATGCTTTCCCAAAGCATATATCATACCTTCAAATTCTTGTCATGCTTCCAAAGCACGACGACCATGCATGGAATTTGATCGGTCCCAATACCTCATGAGTGAGCTCATGTCTTCCGGTTCATAAGTGAACCTGTATGATCCCTTTGAGAGATCGTATTACTCATATGCCCTTATATGCACACCAGCTCGCCGGTGTATAGACCTTGGTTAGGTCATCAACCTACTGGTCTGCCAAATGTACATACTCAGACATATAGTAACACATCTGTCTCCGGTCAGAGGATGTGTGCCTATGCTGTGACAGCATTCAACATAGGACTTAGGTTATCTCGATCTCGCTATGTCAACCCATTGACTTAACTAATCTGACACCTCCGAATCACTATTCCCATGCAGAGGACCTGCATCAAGAGGTCGGTCAGATATCAGCCTATGTGAGAAAAGATTGCCATCTCCTACTCAGGCTGGAGATCATCTCTTAATAATCATTTGACGGTGCTTGATGAGTCCTCCATCTAACCCATTAGATATTCATCCAAGCACCAGCCTCTATGATTCATTTAATGAATCAACAGCTGTATGATCATTAAGATGGCCATGGTACATAACCCTAATTGTACAAAGGGACCTATTATGCAAATTATTTATTCTTCATTTCAGATCAGGGAATGATACGTGCAATAACATTTATTGCATAATGGCTCGCCGTGGGCTCGCATATCCAACAATCTCCCACTAGCCCAAAGAGCCATTAATGGGCTAATCATTTAAACCTACACTCATGTGACAATCATAGGATATTTAGAAAATAGCTAGGTAAGCTGACCAGTCACTCTGTTCCCGCGAGACTACGCCAAGTCCTTTTACGGCACTTGCATATCCCCAGTAACAGCGCTCGCATCTAATGCGAATGTTGCATCTAATGCAACCAATACTCAATCTTGTCAGTCATAGTATCCTTGATACTACAACTCAAAGAAATATTTATAACCAGCATGTAATTTCTATTATCCTTATCAGAATGCCCTTATCCATGGAGATCTCCATCTCCTAAGGTATTCGCAGTTAAGACCTTTTAGATCTCCATCTAAAAGTCTTAATTTCTTGAAGATAAGACTTAGAGATCACTATCTGTAAAGCCTTATCATCTTTGAAGATATTGTTATTACTGCAATTAAGTGTTCTATCTCCATAGCAGGATTAGTATCAGTTTACTGCTCCCACTGCATGGCAGATATCTGGCTTTTGTACACATCTAGCATACTTTCAGCTTTTCATAACTGATGCACAAAAGGGAAACCAGTTTTAGCATTCACTTCCTCAACTCTTTGAGGTGCTATCCCTTTAGATTGGTCAGTACCAAATTTTAAAGGTAAGAAAGCCTTTCTTGGAATTTCCAGAAAATGGAACATGTCCAAGGTGTACTACAAATGTGACAGTCCCAATACCCTCTTTTCTTTGCTTCTGAACACCTTCAGAACTAAGATCTAAGAGGCATCTTTGAGATCATATCTCAAGGTATGGAATAGCCAGATCACAAAACACTTATAATCATCCTAATATCATTCCAAATGATTAGGATATTATCTACATTTAGCACGATGAACACAATGGCACTCTCACTAAGCTTCACATGGTTCATCAAGATTCGATTTGAAATCATAACAATTATAATTTCATCAAATCTCATGTTCCAACTACAAGAAGCTTATTTGAGTCCAAAGATGGAGTTCATTAGCCAGCACATCTTGCATTCCTCAACCATGAAGCCCTGGGGCTACTTCATGTGAATATCCTCAAAGAGGTACTCATAGAGGAATACAATCTTGACTCACATCTTGAAGATGTCATAGTCAAATTGTGTAGCTAGGGTTAGCAATATTCTGATGGGTTTAAGCATGATCACTGAAAAACAAGCCACATCGCAATCGATGTCTTCCCTTCAGTGTGTAGCTCATGGCTACGAACCGTGCTTTGAAGGTCTCTACCTTCTCATCAGTCTCCCTCTTTCTATTGAAGATCCATTTACACCTTAATGGGTCTAACCCTTATAGGTGGATCCTCGAGGGTCCATATACAACACTTGTATATGAAGTCTACCTTAGACCTTTATTGCTAAAATCCATCTTTCCATGTTATGATCCTCAGGAGCTTCATCACATGAAGTCCGATCATTGTCAGACTTAACTAACACATGGAATACATCTTCAAACTCATTTGAAGAAGTATTAGTGTTTCTTCTTTAATTGTCCCTTTTAGTTTCCTATTTCTGGAGCCTCATTATCTTCTCAAGATTAAATGAGTTCCTATACTTCATTTTCATCTTGATTCTCAAGAGAGTCATCCTATAAGAATCATATTCTTAAAGATGAGATATTTTAAGAATCTCAAGGTCATAAAGTAGGTATCCAATACCATCCTTTATTTTCCTAATGAAGTAGCACTCTCAAGTGCTAGATTCCAGCTTACATGCATGGAACCTTATTAAGGATATATATTGTAGTCTCTACTACATATATATACCTAGAAACTAAGGGATAATTATGCTAAAATTCATCATTGATCAAATCATGTCACACATGATCTAATTGTATCTTCCTACAACTCCATTGAGTTTAGGTGTGTTAGGAGGATTGAGATAGAAATGATATTCATATCTCCATAAGATATTCTTTGAATTTATCTAATAGGTACTTGCTACCTTGGTTAGATCAAATTCATTTAATCTTCCTTCAAACTTTGGTTCTAAACCAAAATTACGAAATCTTTGAACATTTCAAAGGTTTCTCAGGTGAAGAGAAGAAATCTCATATCATACATGATCATCAATAGATATCACATATCCACAATGTTCACTATGATATAGATGATTCACATACATCAATATGTATGAGATATCGAATACCTTGACATCTTACACCTTTCCCAAAAGGGTGTATTGGACATTTTACTTTGAATACAATATTCACAAGTATGTAAGATTTGAAATTTTAGACATTCTAAAGTTTCATATCTTACTAGTCTATTGATCTCATCAGCAGACATACGTCCAAAACTTGATGCTTAAACATTGTCAAATGATCTTTATCCTCCTATTGATCTTATAAGGTTTAACTTTCAGTATTAGAAATCTTAATGAACCATTCATTAAATTTCTAATTTAGTAGAGTCCACCAGATGCTAGATTATTATCTGAAATATATCCATCATAACTCTTTATGATAGGTTTATTCCAGAATTCATGTTTATTTCCAACATTTAGAAACAAACAATGAGTTTATTCTAATATCTAGGTCATAGAGACATTCTCTAAGACTAAGGCTCTCCCACTGAAATTAAGAAAAATATCAATCCAACAGAGATTGTTGCAACAATTGCATCAATGTCTATGTGGATAATTATAAACCTTAAGATCAAATTTTTCCAGTCTTCTAAAACATGTGCAACACATTGCAAGTGTTGTTAGAAGATTGAGATACAATTATCAGACTTTATCTTATCAAATAAGCAAGTCAATTTCAATGATCAAATGTAGATATAGATTATTATGATGCACTATCTGAGTCCTTCTCTAAGGATTCTAGACAGACTTGATAGTCATACTATCAACACATCAAGTTATTGCAGTATAGACATTCATCCAACTCTTTGGATGTCATATGGAAGCCACTGAAGTACAATCAACTCTTTGACTTTCCTTCTTACATGGGTCCGACCCACGCTTCCACTGTGCTCTCTTCATCTATAAACAACCATTGTTCAAGACCAAGGATCTCTTATGTTAAATTCAAAAGAATTCAATGTAAGAGCATTTCAACATTTATACATGCTTCATTAAATTCATACAATGTGAATACTATGAAGCTTCATGAATGACTAGAGTATAGACAGTAGAATGATGACACTCATCATGTCTACATCCATCTAGACTCCTAAAACATTGGTTCAGGTAGGTATTCAAATATTTCGAATACATCATCTCTTTCGAGCCACCATTCTGCATAGTGCAGAGAACCATGTCATTCATGATTAAATGTTTAGAGCACATATGTATGCCAGAACATCTTCTTAGATTTTATAAGGATTATTCGACAATTATGATCACCATCGACATGTCACTTCCAAAGTACACTCGATGAAAGATCAAGACTATAGAGACATACAAATGCTAAAGTGATGTCTTATTGTCCTTTTTAATTGTCACTCCTCATTATGTTGAGGAAACTTGCACATTGCAACCACATACATTATGTGTCCAATTTGCAAGCATAATATCTGGATCATGAGTCCAATCCATGATATTTTACTGGTTATTATTGAGTATAACATTGAGTGGGTTTAATGAAGGATTATCTGAAATAAGAAATTTTGCATAAGGGTATATATATTATATATACATATTTTACTTTGATTTAGAAATTTGAAATCAAATTTGTCTTGCTATGTCTACTATGAAAGATTATTCCCTAATCATCTTTCAAAGTAAGAGATATACTCACCGCTATATCTCAAGCAAGATCTGGGATCTCCTTTCCTATCATTGTCACATCCCAATAATATGAGAACCTGCGACTCTGATAAAAAGAAGCGGGAACACATTCCGCCTTGCAAGTCCCACTTGCATTTCCCAATTCGGTCTTTAACACACGGGCCCACCACCCCTAAGGTGATGTTGACCCGCTGCTAATTGAACCAAGCGTCAACAGGATTAGAACTCGCTATGCGCAATCCAATATCGCCCCAATAATATGAGGACTCGATATTGGGGTCACTACGCATACGGCCTTACTCTTTCGAGAAACAAAGAGCCCGATCCAGATGCGCTTGCATACAGGAGCTGTCACTTCGGACATGCGTCTCCTACATACAATCCCTAGCGACGGAAACCCTTCGCCTTGACGGGAGACCATGGATGTCACTTATGTGATCCTCCACCTCGTATTCAAATTTTGTAATTAATTATCGTGAATCATATTCACATAATTAATTCTTCCAAGGGAAATACACATCTATTCATAATAGAGTGTTTCATAGGATATAATTAATTTAATCACATTAAATCAATTATTAATCCTATTATCAATCAACAAACTTTGAATTTTACTTGAATAGTAGGTATAATCTCAAAGTACGTATTATTTCGAATTTTAATAATTAGAAATACACTTTGATTTCTCCGGCATTATCCAATCCCTACCCGCTGTCATGGCCAGTACCGGCGAGAGTGGGACGGACCACATACGTTGCAACCCGCTACCCCAGCGATCTCCGACTAGACACCATATCCACCTCAGGAAAGGATAATCCAGATAGATCATCATGTACTTTGAGATGCTCATCGGTCTTTCAACCGAAATTATATCATATAATATAGATCAAAACATTTTTGATTATATTATAAGAAGATTTGCTAAACAAATCCCCAATCCTATTCAAGCAAGAGGTTTTTCATGTAAAAGTTGTCCTACAACTATTGTAGGATGTCCTAGGGTTTTGCATGAAAAAGTTGTCCTACAACTATTGTAGGATGACCTAGGGTTTTGCATGAAAACAATGTTTGTTGATGATTTCAAAGTTAACCAATGATCAAGATCAACTATCTTATCATTGTGGTTTAGGCAAGTGTCATTAAATGAAATAATTATTTCTTTAAATATTTCACAAATATTTATCACTAATTATTCCAGAAAATTAACAATTAATTTTCATCATGATAATTGAATGACATATCACAAGGTTCAAGATCAAAATTGTTAATTTCCAGCAGTGACCTCCAATCACTAAAATTAACTTATCTTGATCAATTTAAATCCAAAAATTGCAAACTCAGTTTCCAAAGATTGCCTATTTGATTTATTAAAGAACTCAAGTGATAATTCACGCATTTCGAGGCGGACTAAAACCGCAATTATCTCATTAATCACGATTAAATCCGCAGTTCCCGCAACAGTGAATATAGTCATATTCAAAAGGCCATATCTTGAGCAAATAAAGTCCAAATTTAGTAAACTCAAGTCCTATGGTTTCCTTGTTTAATGGGGAACAAAATCCAATTGAAAATTTCGTGTTTAAACATTTTAAACAGTACAAAAAAATTCAATTAGACAGAGGTTAAAAAATTGAAATGCAGTAAAAATTTCGCAACCCTTTCAAGAACCAAATCGTCTAAGGTCCATGGATCATATCCAAACCCTTATTCGACCTATGGCTCTGATACCACTTGAAGGATATTGTGAATCCTCAAGAGCATCACGGAAGCGTGACGATCGTATCGAATACGATCGGGGGCGACTAGTCGTACTAGTCGCAAGGTGCAGCGGAAATTAAATATTTTTAACTTTAAAGATGAAACCACATGATCACGAGAACACTTCTCGGATCGTTTCATCAAACCACAAAGTACAAGGAATACCTCTTGAAGTGTGGTTGTGATCGCGAGATCCCAAAGTAGAGATCCTCCTATCTTAAGTCCGACCCACGGAGAATGCGCTTGCGGGCACGATTATGAGTCGCGTCCTTCCCGCAATCCTTTGACGAAGATCCAAGCGTCGAGGCGTAGCAAAATGACCTCCTTCTTAATACACAAAGTGGACGACCACTTGAATATTAGGGAGACCCCACGAGAATGAGAGAGAGAGAAGAGTTCTTCAACTCAAGAATGTTGTGTGTTTGAAAGGCTACCCTAGCCCTCCTTTTATACTAGTTTAGGATCCAATGGATCTCAATCCATGGGACACATGGATCCAAGGGCAATGCTTGGTCCATGCTAAATCAATGGCTATGATTGTTGGTTGTTAAAACCAACAACATTAATTTAAATTAAAAAATGTTGCAACATTATCAACATAATTTAATTTAACATTAACTAATTAAGAGATATTGTGATAAATAAAATTGGAGTCAACCAACCATCCTCAAAAATAGGGGGCGTCACCCATGAAAAATTCATGGGTGACGCCACCTATGCATGATGGTTATTTGGCTCCCTTTTATTTATCTTATTATTTCTTAATTAATCACAAAAAAATATTCACCAAATTAATTCCAAATTAATTTGTGAATATTTCAATCATGCCATTGAATATTATGTGAATCATATTCACAACCTAAACTAATTAGTAAATTGCATTTCCAATTAATTAATGAGTGTGAATCCAATCCACATTATTAATTAACAAATGCTATTTACATAAATTCTCTCTCTTATATATGTATATTATAAATCACATTTATAACACACATATATCATGGATAGTGTTATCCACATTCTCTTAATCCTCGATAATTAAATCCCATTTAATTATCTTAGATAATTATTTTCACAATATGAATCATATTCATATTTAAGTTTGATAATTTAATCTCATTTAATCATCAAGTCCTTGATTGGATATTTCATCAAAAGAATTATTCTTGAACCCTTTCAAGAATAATGTGCTTTCTCCGCAGATACTTGAAGATAAGGACAGGGCGATTGTATTGTTCCACGTATAGTGACTTGGATGTTGAGATCTCATCTCAAATCCAGATCTAACAGACCTCACATAGATGCTTGATTAAATCAAGTCCGTATACTTAATCTTCTCATTGCATCTGAATCACATTCAGATCAATGTCCAACATTTGGACTAAGATCAAGTTACTTCTCTACTGAGAGGAGTCACTAAAATCCAGACCTGTTTCATCACTCCCTCGGACTGGAAGCGTCATGGTTATACAATCATTTATGATCACATCACCCTCAGGTATTCCCAATACCTGCACATCCTGCATACTGGAAGATCAATGATCAACCTGAAGATGAAGATCTATTTTATACTGTCTTCTTCAGGGTTTGATCACCAAGTTTCTCAATCTTGGTCATTGGGATTTGGTATCGATCATATGCTTTCCCAAAGCATATATCATACCTTCAAATTCTTGTCATGCTTCCAAAGCACGACGACCATGCATGGAATTTGATCGGTCCCAATACCTCATGAGTGAGCTCATGTCTTCCGGTTCATAAGTTAGCCTGTATGATCCCTTTGAGAGATCGTATTACTCATATGCCCTTATATGCACACCAGCTCGCCGGTGTATAGACCTTGGTTAGGTCATCAACCTACTGGTCTGCCAAATGTACATACTCAGACATATAGTAACACATCTGTCTCCGGTCAGAGGATGTGTGCCTATGCTATGACAGCATTCAACATAGGACTTAGGTTATCTCGATCTCGCTATGTCAACCCATTGACTTAACTAATCTGACACCTCCGAATCACTATTCCCATGCAGAGGACCTGCATCAAGAGGTCGGTCAGATATCAGCCTATGTGAGAAAAGATTGCCATCTCCTACTCAGGCTGGAGATCATCTCTTAATAATCATTTGACGGTGCTTGATGAGTCCTCTATCTAACCCATTAGATATTCATCCAAGCACCAGCCTCTATGATTTATTTAATGAATCAACAGCTGTATGATCATTAAGATGGCCATGGTACATAACCCTAATTGTACAAAGGGACCTATTATGCAAATTATTTATTCTTCATTTCAGATCAGGGAATGATACGTGCAATAACATTTATTGCATAATGGCTTGCCGTGGGCTCGCATATCCAACATCATAGATCATGGACATATTTGGACCGTAGTTTCAATGCTCGTCCCACTGGTTTCGGTAGTCGGAAGGACAGAGTGTCACCGATGGTATCAGATCCAGATTTTCCATTATCTCTTTTTCATGTTAAATTATCAATGGGATTTAGGATTTGAAATATAAATATAGCAACAAGTCTTCTGACTTTGGCATTAATTTAACGAGAATAATTCTGGTCTTGTTTAATGTGTCTATTGTCTCTCTAAGCATGAAAATAATTCTAATATAATGATTTTTGTAGGGTATCATACCCCCTCGTGTTGGCCCTGATGTTGTACAACAGATGGCTCTACTAGTACATGCTATGCAAATAATATATCAGTGTCGAGAGATATTGGATCAGAGGCTCCTTAAGCAGGACGACTACTCGTATCAACCCTCTTGTGAGGAAGGGGACAATTTTCACCCTTCGATGTCTCTAGACCTGGAAGGATCAGAGGACCTAGAGGAGTTGCAAAAGCATCAAACGACCTATGCAGCATATCAGAGGTCTAAGGTGCCACAATTCTTTGGCACAAGCACATCAGATGAGGCTAAGCTATGGAAGGATCACGTAACTAAGGTATTGAGGATGATCCATGCTCTTAAAGAGTCTTCGGTTACATTTCCAGAGTTTTCACTAGAAGGTTATGTTGAGTGTTAGTGGTACGCCACCAAGGAACATATGGAGGGTCCCATAACATGGGAAATTTTTCTTGAAGAGTTCCGCATCTAGTTTTACCCTGATCATTGGGCTGAAGATAAGAGGAGGTTATTTGCTGAGATGAAGTAGGGGCTAATGAAGATCCAATAATACCTCATTCGTTACATTGATCTCTCCTGCCACTCACCCATGACTAATGCTTTTCCTAAGGATACCATACAGAAGTTTATTCGTGATTTGTATGATGATGTGCAACACCAGTTGTCTACATTGGATTTCACTTCCATCAAGGAGGTAGATGCTAAGGATACCAAGATGGAGGCAACTCAGAGTCAACTTTAGGGAGTCGAGTCACAATTCCAGCCATAGCAGTCGGGAAGATCCACTCACCGATATTTCTACAAATCCCAAAAGAGCATCGTTTCGATGAAGTGGCTACCACTCCTACCGTTAGCAGGTTTGTCCCTATACCTATGTTGGTACAGGGTCTGGCAATTCATGGCACTACCTCTTTCAGTTCTTCTACACACTCTTAGAGCCGCAAGACAGAAGGTGCTAGCCTTGTGTTAGGAGGCTCCTTTTCTCAATCAGTAGGTCATTGGTGTTTCCACTGCCAGCAACAGGGACATTTCAAGGCCAAGTGTCCCTTTCTTGCCAGTAGCTCAGGTGGTCATCAACCAAGTGTACGACCGGCTTTCTCATTTGGACTGTCATATGAATTAGCTTCCCGTCGTGGAGGTCAAGGTTTTCAACATCCTCCACCATGACCAACCTTCAGTGTTGCAAGTTCTAGCACCCCACCACAGCCTCCAGGATAGTTGATTGCAATCACACATGAGCAAGCTGTTGACTACGGTTTTCTCGAGGATTGGAAATTAAAGGTCCGATAAATAAGTCGTTGCTATCCCCAAAAATCCCGTGACAAACAAACATTTTTTTTATTTTTACTACTTATTATCCTGTATAGCGGACAGGGTCGAACTCAGGGAGTCTAAAAATCCCGAGGGTCATTCTATTAATCGAAAATCAATTAAGAGAAAAACATGAATCTCAAAGGATAACTATCCTTGGTTTTTGTGATTTTTTATCTTTTTAATTTTTTTAATAATTTTGTTTATTTCTAATTTTTTTGTTTTTTATGATTTTCAAATTTCTAGTGATTTTGATTTTTTTTTCAAAAAAATACAAAGCAATATTCACAAGATCAAAAATACACATACCAACTCTTTTTGTAATTTTTCAATTTATAAAAAATGCTCAGAAAAATTCAGAGAAAATATTTTTTGGTTTTCAAAGTTTTCAAATGTTTTTGGAAATTTTTATGAAATTTTCAGATGTTTTTCTTTTTTAAAAAATCAAACAGTGAGAATATGTGAAATTGTGCACAACCTGAAGTAATTTGCAACTTAAAAATATTTTAACATCGAAAATTCCTGGAAATTATTTTTATGTCAAACTATATGCAAATATCAATAAGCAAAAATTAAATCATAATTTTTTGATTTTTGTAGAATTTTTAATGATTTTTATAAGATTTTTAGTATTTTGCTTTTTTTTGGTTTTTATAAAAAAAGTAATGCACGAAAATAACAAAAAAATTAAAAGATAATGAAATGAAACTAATCTATTGTTTTGGAATTTTTGGAGCTATTTTCAAATTTTTACGATTTTTGTGAATTTCATGAAGATAAAATGACACTATTTTTGATATTTTAATAATAATAAATGATGACAAAATGTAATGAAAAAACTGTGCTAAAAAGATAAGCACATTATAAGCATAGCATAATTTTTGGAAGATTTATTGACTAAAGAAAACATTTTTTTCAATGAGATAAGCTAGAAAAATAAAGGTCTGGAAATGTTAGACTTAAATGTAAATACTTATTGTTTTGGCATAAAATAAATAAAAGAAATAAATAGAGGGTGCATAGTGTAAATAACCCAATTATGCACGTGTTATGCACGCGATCTGTACTAGAATAGAGGCCTTTGTATAAATATGAAAATCTCCAGACCTGAATGTAATTTTCCCAGACGTATTGATTCTGGCAGGGGCTATTTTGTAATTTAAGAAAGGTCATGTGGTGTTAATTGCATTTTTTTTCAATTTTAATTCCTCCCCCTTAGGGTTCTTCGTTCTTCAAGATGGAACCAAGGGGGGCGCCGCCTTCGTGGTTGCGACGAAGATCTAGTGGAGGAGTCTTTGCGGCCGGGCGGTGCACACGCACATAGGCTACGCACGCATGATGGTGGGCTGACATGCGATCGATGGCGGTGTCGGAGGATGGCAGCGACTACGAGGGGCTGGAGATCGGCAGTGAGGCACCGCGTAGAGGACGCGCAGGCGGGTGATGCTGTGAGAGCGTAGACAGTGGAAGCTGAGGACGGCTCTGCCCCGGGCAGAAGCGGGGTTGAAGCGCCTAGGCGGTGGCCTGAGGGAGGAGGCGCCGGGCAGCACAGCCACACGATGAGGTGGCTCCGTCCCAGGCAAAGGGGATCTGGCCATGGGCAGCGCGGCCAGGCGGCCTATGCTTGGAGTGCTAGGGGAGAGATGTTCTGGCGGGCCGTGCCCAGTGCGGAGGTGTGACGGCGCTGATGCGGAAATGGATCCACTAGGCGAGGCTGCGGGGCCCTGGCCGCGGGAAGCACCGCAGGCTGACGTTAGATGGCGAGTGGCGGTGTCGTGGGCAGAACTTGTTTTTTTTGCTTTTGAATTGTAAACAGTGAATGAAATACTAAATTTATCCTGCAAAACAAACGTTAGAGAAAAAGAACATTTTTTTGTATATTTTTTATTTAGTTATAAAATCGGAAAATGAATGGGGATCCGAGGAAAGTGAAAGGATCGAATCCGATTCTCCGACCACCATGTGTGGTCGGAGTTAATAGATCGTGTAAGATAGAAAAGAATGTGGAGAGATCAAGAACGTGAGATGAAAATCAAGATCAAAACAGATCAAATTATGATAGATTTTTTTAAAATTTAAGATATAGAAAAATGAAATGACGATGTAATGAAGTTGCAAAATTTAAACTACGATTAACCTAGATAAAAAAATGATGAAATAATGATGGATCTCACCTTAGGAGCGAAATACTACCGTGATCGCCTCGACAAAGGCCAACTCGCCGTCACCAGACGGCTCAGAGGCTAAACACCTTTCTCGACAAGAAGACTCTCGGAGATCAGGCTCCTCTAACCAAAGATTGATCAAGTTGGAATGATGGAGAAGGAGCCATATAAATAGAAAAGATAATGGAGGTGAAATTTAAATTTTTTTGACTTTTTGGATAAGGAGATAAGAGAGATGAAAATTGAAAAGAGATAAGGATAAAGAGAGATAAAACTATTTACAAAATAATCTATTTTTTTTAATTTTCGTCACTTTATTTATTTGAAATAAAAAAACTTATATTTTTATGGTGGTTAATTAAAAATAGCAACTATATACATATATGGCATTATATACAAGGGTAAATGAGGAAATTAGCTTCTTCTTTTTTTTAATTTTAATTAATTATTTTTATTTTTATCTTTATTTTAAATAATTAGTAAAAATATTTACAAATATATACAAATACAATATTTACAAAATACATGAGAAAATTGCACAAACTACCCCAGAAAATTGGCTTTTCAACCGTAACTCCAAAAATTATGAAAATTCATCCATTTTAAAGATAATTAAATTTAGAATCCAATGGAAGTGAGATTGGTTCAATTTGAGTTCATATGGAGCCGGAATGGGTCTTTCAATTAGTGCTTAGTGGTTTTTTCCATGTGTGGTTGCTTTTATTCTGTACATGATTTAATTGTCCAATTATTTTTATTAATTAGTAGACATTTTTATTACAACTTTGGTTTTGAAAGTTATTTGATTTGAGGTCAATTAAGGTACAAATAAAATAGTGTAGTATACAAATATACACAGCACACAATTTTTTTTTGGATTTTCCAATTGAGGAACCTATTCCCCCCTACTTTATTCTTGGTTGATCAGCTCAGGTCCTGTCCTTCTCTCGGGGTTCAGGTCAGCCTGTATCTATTACATATATACATTCTCTTTTTTTATTTTCTTTTCTTTATTTTTCCTTTCTTTCTTTCTTTACTTATTTTAGGTTAAAATAATATACAAATATACAATATTTACACACAAATGCAAAATAGAAAGAATGTGGAGTTAGTATTATAAACATGTGTTTTTTAAGGGATTTTAAGATAAAATTAATATATAAAGATGACGAAATCATTCCCCTATGCTTTACTTTTGCTAGTCCCCTAGCAAATACTTATTTGAAAGAATAAGTGAAGAAAAGAAAAATAAAGGGAAAATAAAGAAAGTAGGATAATGATAAGTATTTAACTTATCTTCATAAAATTGTAGTTTGGAGCTCTGTCAGACCTTTGGATTATTAGTGTGTCGGAACCTTAATGGGAGATGAATTTAAAACCTGACAGGCTCTAAGCTCCACAGTTCAGGTCTCTTCGACAGTCAGGTCAAAACAAGTCTACATGCACTAATTCTTATGACTATGAATATTTACTTGTACGATGTCAGTGAGGTATAGTTCCCCATCTCAGAAGTAGCAAAGAAACGGCCTCCCTCAACAAGGTAACTCTAGTTCCCTCATCTAGCAACTCTTTCCTCGAGGAGCGGAGATATTCCCTTCTAAGTTCAAGTGCAACCAGCTCAAGAAGAGGGGATGGAGAAAAGAATGGACGGTAAATAGTGTAGCTACCTATCCTTGGATGCATGACCAGTGTAGCCAAGTCATCCGCTGCAAGCTTAAAAATTTATCTTTGAAGCTCTTATTGTTTTTTTTAAACCTTGTATATGCACACCAACAGGCATTTTACTTTTCAATCATGCCTATCCACTTTTGGAGATTCTGCATTTTTTCCATTTTTTTGAAAGCATATACAAGGTGCAGCATGTACATAAGGAGTTTTTCCTCTTGAGCCAGTAGACTATCCCTCTTTTGAAGCATTACTGCAACCCCACTGCACCCTGTCTTTAGACCTCAACATCGCTAGACCAAGCCAAAAGATTCTACCTAGAGGAAGACGAGAGGTTCTGCCTAGATGTACTACCCTCGTATGCTACCCCAAGCCAAAAGATTCTACCTCCTCACTACCTAATCCATGAAGAGCTACGTGTAGAGAGCTTGTCCAAGATAAGCCACGATCTGAAAGAATCATGGATGTGTTTTTAAATATTCTACTTAGATTAATCGAGATGACATGTGAACATAGTCTTATGGACTCAAAGAATTATGTCACTAGTACCTGAAAAGTCTTAACTCCATTTCTTATAAGGTTCCTCTAGAATTAAGTGGATGATGAACCATAATTTCATCCCTTTAAAGGTGCTTATTTAGGACTTAAGAACGTTGCGGCCGGGATGGATTCGGTCCGTCAAAAACCATCTCATTTGGATATATCAATAAAATCAGATGGTCGTGTTTTTATTTTTTTCTTGGTAAGAAACCAAGGTCAAACTCAGGGACACGAGCCTCTCTCGTATTATTTAAATTCTCGTCAATTTTATTAAGTGTTGAGTTGGAGAACCATAGGTCAAATATTGCAAGAAGACAAAACGATGATGCATTAAACAAATATAAAACATGCATTTTTTATTAATTTTTAATCATGCAAGTAGTTGTGATGAAATGAAACATAAAAATGCTTAAAGTCAGCAAAGATAACGAGCCAGTTAAACCCTAGTTAATTTCAGACTTGAGTCAGGAAATAACTTGTTGAATAATTTAGGCAAGGTCTGATTTTACCGCATAATAGACACTTAGCTATTTAACATAACACATAGAGATAACATTGTCAAAATAGGAAACAAACTATGCCATTAGAAAGTACAACAGACGAGCTTTAAAAAGAAACTAAAATCAACTCAATCAGAGACATGATGCTCAAAATATGCAAAGAAGAAGACAGGGGCATGAATGCAAGAAAACATGAAAGATACCTACAAACAGGTCCCTTGGAGAGACTAAAATGTAATTAAAATAAGGCGCAGGACCTTCCTTGTAAATGTTCCACACATGCGGGGGCATATCTACAATTATTAAAACCCGCGAAGGTAAACATGCAAATATCCCCAGGCACGCATGGGTAGCATGTGAAACCAGGACCTGTCTGCAATATGGAGAAGTTGGCGAGGCCTCCCTGTAATTTTTTCCAAATAGCACGTGATCTGCACATGGTCTTTAGGCTCGTTGAACATCGTGGCTCAGGAGAGGCTCGGTGTAGCTTCGGCTAGGCTCGGGGGCTGGCTTTGGCACGATGCAGGCTTGGAGGAGCACTAAGCATCAGGAAAGCTCGGTACAAGCTCGGAGAATCCAAGCCTATAGCTCTGGACATATAGGCTCGGAGGAGAACTGGCTTTGACACGTAGACATAAGAGGACCATTGGATCTTAAGGATCCAACGGTAGCCGGAATCTATGCTTTGTGTCGACGTGGACGCTTCTGCGCCATTGGATGAACTCCGGAAGGGAACATCCAACGGTTCTTCTGCCTTCGTCTTCGACTGCAGCTGGCAGCAAAGTTCGAGCTCCGGCGACGTACTCCGAGCTCCGCCGCCGTCTAGCCTGCTCGGTAAGGCTCCCTAGGACTCCTTCGAACGTTGGCGATGAAGCGGGAACCCGTGGGGATGTGCCGAGCGATCTGGACATGGCTTACCATGTCTGGACGTTGGAGACTGAGCTGCACAAAAGCTCTTCAGTGAAACTTCCGACCATTGAGGGGCTCTAGATCCTGGATAGTTAGGAACATAGCCGAAGCAAAGGGAAAAGCGTGTATGATTGGGATGGGAGCTCTTGTGAGCGAAGAAGGCAGGAGCTTTGATCTCCTCCATTGTAAGGGCAGAGGAGTTGGGTCGGAGGTGATTGAGGTTATCGATAGTAGGGAGGCTGATCGGGTTGGTGCGCGTGAATGGCGGATGCGAGGCGGAGCTCGAGGAGCTAACAATGGAAGATGGGAGGGGTGTAGCGATGATGAATCCTCATTCATCACTCTTTATTCTTTTATTTTTGCTATAAAACTTTGCAAAACACGATGTATATATTTGTAAATATAATAATTTATCAAATAGCATGCATTGTGTAAATAGCCATAATTAGCATGTTTTTGTGCAAAAATAAAAGAAGAAAAAAGTAAAGAAAAAGAGAGAAATATTTAGAATAAATATTGAGTGACCTGAACCCAAGGGAGGGCTCAACATGGGCCTGACCGCAAAATAAAATAAGTAGAGAGAGATAGGGTAACTCAGCCTTGTACATAAACCCCCTCTAAGTGTATATATTTTATTTTCCAATATATATATACATATATATATATATATATATGTGTGTGTGTGTGTGTGTGTGTGTGTGTGTGTGTTTCCCATATTTTGTATATATTTATAAAAATAAAATAAAAATGGGAAAAATAAAAGAAAAATTAAAATAAATAATTTCTCTCTCCTCAGTGCATTAAAATACCATGTATATAAAATAAAAGACCTATTTATTTCACCCTTTTAAATAACTAATAAAAATCAAATGAAAATCATTTTATATTCCAAATTTTATGGTGTAAATAAATAAAATATAAATTTGAAATAATTGTACATAAATAAAATAATTAAAAATAAAAATAAAAAATACATAGGTATATATACCTGTATTTGATAATATATATTGTATAAACATTTTTTTTTCAAAAAAATAAATAAAAATAACTAAAAAATACTTTGTTAGTAAATAAACATTTTTCATTTTGTAAATAATTTTAAATAAAGTCATTTTCTATTTTATTTTGATTTTTCAAATTATTTTCCAAAGGAATTTCTCCATTGGTCCACGGGGGATCGTTGACCCCCGGTCAACTCTCCCCCCAGGACCACCAGTCTCGTGGATCTTCGCACCGACCCGACTTCTCCCCTTTTTCCCGAAACACTTCGCCTCCCATTTACCTAAACCCCTAGCTCCGATTGCAGCCACTTGATCCGTGATTCACGCCCGCTTTTCTCTCTAGGGGTCCGTGCATCGGATTGCGCGCTCCGCTCCTCTCTTATCGGACCTGCAACACTATATAGCTTTGCCTCCTTCCATCATTTCACGCACCTTCAACCTCCATCTTCGACTCCCAGGACCTCCATCGTCTAGCCTTGAGTGACAACAAGTCCTAGAGGGTGCTGCAGTGAGGAGAGAGGCGTATTTTCCCCTGGTCCGGTGGTCATCGCCGTCGTGCTCTTCCCAGTGGTGAGCTCGAGCCTATGGAGGCGTCACTCCATCGAGGCAAGGATCCCAGGAGGTAGCTGACCTCCATCCCAGATGCTTCCGATCATCAGGTACCCAAGTTAGCAAGTAGCGTAGCTTCCATTCCGATCTTTAGGTTTTGCGCTGCCGGCCTTCGCCGGCCAATCCATATCGCCTCGTCCATCCTTTCGATCATCCGACTATCGCATCACCTTCACGAGACCCCTCTACACATTCTACGCCCCTCCGATCATCCTGGTTCGCCCCGGAATCGGGACTTAGGTCTCCTCCGCCGTCGCCTTGCCGGAGACCCACGCTCCGCCGTACCCACTTCCCCTTTTCGCCCGCTAATGGGTCGAGGCAGTTTGACCTCGACCCCTCTTTCTTCCTCTGCAGATATCGAAGCGTAAGAGCCTCATCTAGAGGCTCGACTGTTCAGGCATAGGAGCTCTAGGTTCCCGACGTCGCTGGAGCTCCTCCGATGCTCCCGGCCCCATCGGAGGATCCCAACCGCTGCGGAAGACCACTAGCTTCGAGTTCCCCACCTCAGCAGCACCGGAGGTGGTCCATAGCATGCACGGTAGCCCGACGAACCTCGTCGGGGAGCGGTTCTTCCAAGAGCCTCCTTCACCATCGATCGAGCCCCCTTCGTGCCAGATTAGATCATAGCCGTCCACCTGAGGGTGGCTCCTGACAGTCGATCCATCTGAGGATCAGATCTGCACTGTCCATCGTGAAGAGGCATCCACGCGTCACCACCATTCGATCTGGAGAGGATGCCCATCAACCTTCGGATCATAATAATAGGGTAATATCATTTAGGCCCCTTTCCTTCTTGCATTTATAGTTTAGTCCTGTAAATACGTAGAGTAGTTGTTTTTAGTTTTGAATAATTGCACTTTGGACCTAGTAGTCTTAGATTTTGCATTTCAGTCCCTCTGTGTGTGATGCACGTGCTTTGACATGTGAGTTTCTGGGTGATTTGCATGTATGCCCTCTGGAGTTCTAGATGTTATTATTTACCTCTTTATGAATAGGAATGACACTTTAGTCCTTTTAATTGCTAATCACGTGTGTGCCTCGTGAGTATCTGGGCTTTTTGCATAATTTGAGTTGGGGTTCTTGTATGTTCTGAATTAAATCTTTAGTTTCGA
The DNA here is from genome assembly GCA_037367405.1 of Ottelia alismoides. Lineage (NCBI taxonomy): Eukaryota > Viridiplantae > Streptophyta > Magnoliopsida > Alismatales > Hydrocharitaceae > Ottelia > Ottelia alismoides. The sequence goes on from JAZKJV010002963.1 coordinate 55,901, forward strand.
ATATTGCATATATGCCCCTGTGCGTACTAAATTGAACATGCGCTAGATTTGATGCATATTTTGCATTAACCCCCCTATAGTTTCTGCGCGTGTTTCCATTTAGCCCTGAAATTTGTTTTCTTGCGTTTAGGTCCCTATGTGTTGTGGCTTGTTGATTGGCTAAGTAAAATATTAAATTAATTCCAAAAATGGTGAAATTTGGATATGTGGCTCCTACCACTACGTAAAAATTTCAATAATTTTTTGGAACATTTTTGAGTTATTTTCTATTTTTAAAAATTCAAAAACCCTTATTTTTTCTATTGTTTGGTTTATAAAATCAATAAAAAATATAAAAAATCATTCAAAAATTCTAAAAAAAATTGTGTTCATTTGTTTTTATGTCTTTGAGTTTCAGCCCTATTTTGCTCTATTTTGATTTCTAAAAACTCTATAAACTAAAAAACCCTAAAAACATTATAAAAATTATTAAAAATTCTATGAAATAAAAAAATGCAATTTTTGTTCCTATAGTTTAGTTTTTATTTCTAGTTTTCATAAAAATTGTCTCCAGATTTTTAGAGGCTAATTTTATATTTTTAATTAGCCTTTCAAATCTGGTTGCACATTAGTTCCATTTTTTTGCCTTTTACTATATTTATAAAATCAACTAAAAATCACAAAATTTTGAAAAAATTACAAAAAACACTAATAAATTCGCAAAACCCGAAAATTATTTTATTATATTTTTCTGAGTTGTTTATATGTGTTGAATAAATTGTTGAAGTTGCTCTTTTTAGCCTTTTTCTTTATTTTCTTCATAATTAAAAATACAAAAAAAATTAAAATATACAAAATCCACCAAAAAACTTTTTATTAATTTTGTTTTATTTCATACTACTTCGTAGGCCTTCTTGGCCAACCCGTGCTCCTTGAGTTCGACCCTGGTCGCTATACCAGGTTAAATAAATAGCGAGACCGCTATTCGGATTTTTTATTGTTTGATTTCTTTTGGTGGTCTGATTTTTCTTGATCGATCGATTTTTGAGATTCGGGTCGCAACGACCTGTGTTTTCACCTTCACTCGGATCTTGGATTGATTTATCGGTCATCAGTATGGCGTCGTTGCCGAGGAGCATGGCTTAGTAGTCTTTTATTTTTGTTTTTGTTCGATTTTTAGTTTTACAGCTTTTTCCGCGGCTTTTTATTTCTTTCGTGGTTTTCGCAGCTTTTTGATTTCTTTTTTTGTTTTGTTTTTGTTTTTGTTTTTATTTTATTTTTATATTTTAATATAGTTGTCATTTTATTTTATTTTATTTTCTCTTGCATATTTTTATAATAATCTGATAAGATACACCTCTATTTGTTTTCTTACGAGGGATCGAGGAACGAGGAGGCTTTTCTCGAAAAGTCGATGCAACCATGGAAATCGGAGGCGGCTCTCTTCTCTACAAAGCCGCAGGAGAGCGTGAGGAGACGAGTAGGATTACGTTGAGCCGTAGTTTAGATTAGATTAGCTTTATTTTCTCTGCAGACCATTTTATTGTAATAATACATGGACAGAGACTCAGAGACTTTGATGACTATCGGGGTCTATTTCGCCGAGCACCAGTGTCCTCGGGGGACCTCATCACAGTTTTTTGCCGGTTTTGATTTTTTACATTTTTATTACTGCTTATCTTATTTACGCGGATTTAGCTTTAGCCGTAGGATTTTCTGTGCTTGCGAAGTAATTAATTAGGACCCAAGCCTAATTAGATTGCATGCTCCTATAGATCGTCTAATTGTACCTGATTAATAATTAATAAAGAAAAAGCTAATCTGGTCAATCGTGGGGTCACGTGCCGCTAGAGGCCGTATACAGTGCTGGTAGGATCTGTTGTGGTGGACACTGATCGGCATCAGAGACCGGACCTCGACCCCTCCCATTGACCTGTTAGCTATTGTTCTCCCAGTGTAGAAAGTCCTTCAACTAAGGTCATTTTCCTCGTGCATCATATAGGTAGTTTACTTTCTGTCTTTACTTTTATGCGCGGATCACTTTGCATGTAGACTGATGGAGTCAGGTACGCATTTCTTACTCTGCATGCATCATCTCTTACTCTTCTAGGCGGAACCTCTCTTCTTCTTATAGTGAAGGAAGTTCGTCTCAACTTGGTCTGGTTGCCATGAGTTCTAACGACAGGAGTTGTGGGTTGCAGTAATGATTCAAAAGAGGGATAGTCTACTGGCTCAAGAGGAAAAACTCCTTATGTATATATGATGCACTTTGTAATATTGTTGTACAGATGCACATGAACAAAAAAATACAAAAAGAAGAATAACTCCAAAAAAGTGATGGGTCTGATAGAAAATGACAATCCCATCGGAGTGTAAATAGTGCTATAAGCAAAGCTTGAGATCCATGTTCAATCTTATGAAGCTTGCAGCAGGGAGACTTAGCTACACTGGTTGAACTCATAAGGATACATGGCTACACTGCCCATGGTCCATTCTCTTCTTCCCCCTCTTCTTGAGCCAGTTGAACTTGAACTTAGAAGGGAATACCGTGCTCCTCGAGGAAAGAGTGGCCAGACTAGGGTATTAGAGTTACCTTATCGGGGAGGGTTGTCATTTTGCTTCTTCTGAGGTGGAGAGCTATACCTTACTTACGTAGTACAAGGAAAGATTCATGGTCTTCAAGGTTTGTGTATGTAGACTTGTTCTGATTTGGATTATTGAGGAGTCTTGACTATAGATTAGTGGAACTTAGAGGCTGTTAAATTTTAAACCTATGTCCAAATAAGGTTTCGACACATTAATAATACAAAGATCTGACTGAGCTCCATACTTCAATTTAATGAAGGCAAGTTTAGTAATCAGCATTGATTCGTTCTTTTTCTCCACTTTTTCTTTTTCTTTTCTTTTTAACTTCTTTTTCAAATATGTGTTTGCTAAGGGACTAGCAAAAGTAAAGTATAGGGGGGTGATGAATCCTCATTCATCACTCTTTATTCTTTTATTTTAGCTATAACACTTGGCAAAACACCATGTATATATTTGTAAATATAATACTTTGTCAAATAACATCCATTGTGTAAATAGCCATAATTAGCATGTTTTAGTGCAAAAATGAAAGAATAAAGAAATAAAGAAAAAGAGGGAAATATTTAGAATAAATATTGAGTGACCTGAACCCAAGGGAGGGATCAACATGGGCCTGACCGCAAAATAAAACAAGTAGAGAGAGATAGGGTAACTCAGCCTTGTACATAAACCCCCTCTTAGTGTATATATTTTATTTTCCAAAAATAAAAATATATATGTGTTTCCAATATTTTGTATATATTTATAAAAATAAAATAAAAATGGGAAAAATAAAAGAAAAATTAAAATAAATATTTTCTCTCTCCTCAGTGTATATATATACCATGTATATAAAATAAAAGACCTATTTATTTCACCCTTGTAAATAACTACTAAAAATCAAATGAAAATCATTTTATATTCCAAAATTTATGTTGTATATAAATAAAATATAAATTTGGAATAATTTTACATAAATAAAACAATTAAAATTAAACAAAATACATAGGTACATATACTTGTATATAATAATATATATTGTATAAACATAATATATTTTTCAAAAAAATAAATAACTAAAAAATACTTTGTAAATAAATAAACATTTTCCATTTTGTAAATATTTTTAAATAAAGTCATTTTCTATTTTATTTTGATTTTTAAAATCATTTTCCAATGGAATTTTTCCATTGGTCCACGGGGGATTGTTGACCCTCGGTCAACTCTCCCCCCAGGACCACCAGTCTCGCGGATCTTCGCGCTGACCCGACTTCTCCCCTTTTTCCTGAATCACTTCGCCTCCCATTTACCTAAACCCCTAGCTTCGATTGCAGCCCCTTGATCCGTGATTCACGCCCGCTTTTCTCTCTAGGGGTCCATGCATCAGATTGCGCGCTCCACTCCTCTCTTATCAGACCTGCAGCACTATACTACTTCGCCTCCGTCTTCGACTCCCAGGACCTCTATCGTCTAGCCTTGAGTGACAGCAAGCCCTAGAGGGTGTTGTAGTGAGGAGAGAGGCGTGTTTGCCCCAGGTCCGGTGGTCATCGTCGCCGTGCTCTGCCCAGTGGCGAGCTTGAGCCTCTGGAGGCATTGATCCATCGAGGTGAGGATCCCAGGAGGTAGCTGACCTCCATCCGAGATTCTTCCGATCATCAGGTACCCTAGTTAGCAAGTAGCGTAGCTTCCATTCTGATCTTTAGGTTTTGTGCCGCCGACCTTCGCCGGCCAATCCATATCGCGCCGTCCATCCTTTTGATCATCCGACTATAGCATCACCTTCACGAGACCCCTCCACACATTTTACGCCTCTCCGATCATCCTGGTTCGCCCTGGAACAAGGACTTAGGTCTCCTCTGCCATTGCATCGTCGGAGACCCATGCTCTACCGCACCCACTTCCCTTTTTTACCGCTAATGGGTCGATGCAGTTTTCCCTCGACCCCTCTTTCTTCCTGTGCAGGAATTGAAGTGTAAGAGCCTCATCTAGCGGCTCGACTGTTCAGGCACAGGAGCTCCAGCTTCCCGACGTCGTCGGAGCTCCTCCGACGTTCCTGGCCCCATCGGAGGATCCCAACCACTGCGAAAGACAACTAGCTTCGAGTTCCCCACCTTAGTAGCACCTGAGGAGGTCCATAGCACGCACGGTAGCCTGGCAAACCTCGCCAGGGAGCTGTTCTTCCAGGAGTCTCCTTCACCGTCGATTGAGCCCCCTTCGTGCCAGATTAGATCGTAGCCGTCCATCTGAGGGTGGCTTCCGACCGTCGATGCATCTGAGGATCATATCCGCACCGTCCATCGTGAAGAGGCATCCACGCGTCACCACTGTTCGATCTGGAGAGGATGCCCATCAGCCGTCGGATCATAATAATGGGGTAATATCACTTAGGCCCCTTTCCTTCTTGCATTTATAGTTTAGTCCTGTAAATACGTAGAGTAGTTGTTTTTAGTTTTGAATAATTGCACTTTGGACCTAGTAGTCTTAGATTTTCATTTCAGTCCCTCTGTGTTATGCACGTGCTTTGACACATGAGTTTCTGGGTGATTTCCATGTATGCCCTCTAGAGTTCTGGATGTTATTGTTTACCTCTTTGTGAATAGGAATGACACTTTAGTCCTTTTAATTGCTAATTATGTGCGTGCCTTGTGAGTTTCTAGGCTTTTTTCATAATTTGAGCCGGGGTTCTCGTATGCTCTGAATTGAATCTTTAGTTTTGAATATTACATATATTCCCCTGTGCATACTAAATTGAACATGTGATGGACTTGATGTGTATTTTGCATTAACCCCCCCTATAGTTTTTGCGCGTGTTTCCATTTAGCCCTGAAAGTTTCTTTTCTTGTGTTTAGGTCCTTATGTGTTGTGGCTTGTTGATTGGCTAAATAAAATAGCAAATTAAGTCCAAAAATAGTGAAATTTTGATACGTGGCTCCTGCCATTGTGTAAAAATTTCACTAATTTTTTGGAATATTTTTGAGTTGTTTTTCTATTTTTAAAAATTCAAAAACCCTTATTTTTGCTACTGTTTGGTTTATAAAATCAAATTAAAATATAAAAAATCATTCAAAAATTCTAAAAAATTTGTATCTGTTTGTTTTTGTGTCTTTGAGCTTTAGCCCAATTTTTGCTTTATTTGGATTTATAAAACCTCTAAAAACTAAAAAAACCTAAAAACATTATAAAAAATATTATAAAATTCTATGAAATTAAAAAATGCAATTTTTATTCCTATAGTTTAGTTTTTATTTCTAGTTTTTTATAAAAATTGTCTTTAGATTTTTAGAGGCTAATTTTATATTTTTAATTAGCCTTTCAAATCTGGCTGCACATTAGTTCCCAATTTTTACCTTTTTATATTTTTATAAAATCAACTAAAAATCACAAATTTCTGAGAAAATTACCAAAAATAATAAAAAATTCATAAAACCCAAAAATATTTTTATTATATTTTTCTGAGTTGTTTGGATATGTTGAATAAATTGTTGAAGTTGCTCTTTTTAGTTTTTTCTTTATTTTCTTCATAATTAAAATACAAAAAAAAATAAATTATATAAAATCCACCAAAATCTTTTTCTTCATTTTATTTTATTTCTGACTACTTCATAGGCCTTCTTGGCCAACCCGTGCTCCTTGTGTTTGTCCCTGGTCGTTGTACCAGGTTAAATAAATAGCGAGATCGCTATTCGGATTTTTGATTGTTTGATTTCTTTTGGTGGTCTGATTTTTCTCGATTAATCGATTTTTGAGATTCGGGTCACAACGACATGTGTTTTACCTGCACCCGGATCTTGGATTGATTTATCGATCATCAAGCGACCTAAGAAATTAAGCAAAAAGTCAAGAAAAAATACAAAGAAGGTCGGAGAAGAACTTACCTGGCTATGGAAGAGTGGAGCCTGTGCGCGAGCCCCGAGGAGGGACTCTTGTCGTCGCTGGATCTTCGCGGTGACTGGAGACAGCTTGGTGGAGGCGGAGCCACCGCGGGCCCGGCCTACCATGGCCAGGGGTCAACACTGGAGGGTGCCACCGTCTTCGCGCTCCTCGCCCCCCCTTGCTGTCACCGGGGGGCGGAGGCTTGCTAGGTAGCGCCTCACATAAAGGTGGACAGTTGTGATGGGTGGAGGGTTCGAAGTATTTGAATGGTTTAGCTGGCAGTTCCGGTTGTGACATCGTGGGTTTCGAGGAGAAAATGGAGCGAGCAGAGAGGATGACGAGGGAGACCAGTTATTGCGCGAGATTCGTGGTGGATCAGGGAACATCATGGGCTAGTTAGAGAGAGAGGATGGTGACCGAGGTGACGGGGAAAATGAGAAGGGGGAAAGAGTCGTGTGAGGTGGAGAACGTGGGAATGATGGACGACTGGAGGTTGACGATGAGGCTCTGACCATTGGATCTTAAGATCCAATAACTGAGATAAGGGCGCTGACGAGCGGTGGCGATTTGATAAAGGCTGCTCGATCAGATGGCGTATAAGGCGCCATGTGGAGTGCTGTGGACGCAGCGCTAGTGGGCGATCCAGATCGTATCTGGAGGACGATCGAAGGGTCGTGGACATAGGTGGAGATAGCGGCTGAGATGGAGCAGCTTTGAAATGATCGTGAGGTGCTGAAGCTACCACATGGCGTAAGGAGGAAAAGGCGGGCACGGGCGGCTGTGATGAGATAAAGAGCTTGATCTGACGGTGGGTATTGAGTGCGGGTGGCGACAGTAGGGCTGTTGGATCAAGAAGAGATCCAATAGCCAGGGCCGCAGGCGGATAGAGCAAAGGGGTCGGGCCACGTGGCCCAACCATAATGGGCCACCTGGCCTAATCAGATTATTCAGAGAGAAAAAAATGAAATATGATGGTATATATGGTCGAATTTGAGAAAACTCAAAACATGGAAGTTGTAGATCTCGATGAGATCTACAAGTTTTATGTTGACCAAAAATGAAGATTAGGTCATTTGAAGACACAAAATAGTTTTGAGGGTGTTTTAAGGCTAAAAACACCACAGATTTTAATTTTGTCTTTTTTTGAGATTTTAATTTTATTCAAGACTCTGATAACTACAGGACTTTATCTGGTTTTTATTGACATACTTTTAAGAAAGGGGCTTAAAAAATGCAAATTAAGATGATGAAATCGAGTTTCATCACCCCCTATACTTAAACTATGCTCTTCCCCGAGCATCAAAGAGAATGAATAAACTTGATTAACCCCCTTGTGCATGTGAGTACAGGATCCAATATGTTCAAATCCACTCAACTTGAGAGGTCCAAAATTTTAGAGCTCAACCCAGCCTTAATCAAGAGGCACCCAATTCCTCTAATTATCCAGACTCTCCCTGATGTACATATAAACTAAGGGTATGATATTTAGTGTTGACTGCGTTCACGAGAGTAGAGTCAAATCTTTACCCAAGGTCTTGGTCCGAGAAACTCTCCTAAGGACCCAATCCTCAACACTAGGGAATAAATCAAATCTTGCATTGAGTCCACATTCTCCTTAGTTGTCACACTTAAAAATGTAGATGGAAGGCCAGTGATTGTGGGCATGGGTTTGTGTCATTTCTTCTCTCCCTCTCATTGGAACAAGGATCCTCTCTTAGTGCCTTATTACGCAACACATTTTTTTGGTGTTGATCAGTGCGTCCGTCAAGAGAAATTGGAGCTGTATGCACTTGTTTTCTTGGGAATACACCGGGGTATGTTTTTTTTTGAGTACCTATCGTACCTTCTACACCCAGACTTGTAGCATTTTACGATGCAGAGCCCTTTTTTGGTGCAAGCTCGACTCCTGGTCCTAATTGCGGTGGTCCAAGTGGACATTTTGAAAAGTTTGGGAGCGCTCGCCTTTGGTGAAAGCTTTTTGATATGTAACTTTGTGGAATGAGAGCTTTTATTTGACATTTTATTGATTTGGAGTATTCTTTGGCTAGCTCCACTGCTTTTACCAAGAGTTGGTGCACACTGATCAACATTTTTAATTATTTCACACCTGGGCACTTAGGTCAATGTCAAGAGATTAGTATAAGAACCAAGTTCTCATACTGGATAAAATTGTTGACACTCAGGTTTCATAGAGCCTTCAAGGATTTTATCCCATCCTCGAGAATCATTAGATGGAGTCCAGACTCGAATCCCTCATCCCAGTCCCTCAAGTGAAGAGTCAACTCATCTCATCGAAACCACAGTCGTGCATGTGATGTGCTGATCATATTCTTTTTGTCTGAGACTAAGCATAAATATAGCATGCAAATCTAGAAATCTAGGGGAATGTGGATGATCAAGTCTAAGACCCTATGTCTAAGGCAGGTTAACCTAAAATCTCAAGTCCTCACAAACTAAGTTTCCTTGAACATTTCAGATCCTGGGTGGAAGTGTGAATATAGAGGATTAATCCAACTCCTTCATTCAAAAACACACACAAATTTTTTTAAGCTTCAAGAGATATTAGGACTGCCTAAACTCAATTAAGTAGATGCATCTGCATTCAGCCAGTATCGGTGTAAGTATAGGCCAGAGCCCGTTACTTGAGGACGGGGTTGTCCTCTAAACCACCCACTCTGCTAAGGGCGAACCCTCACCGAACACGGCTACTTATTTGGGCTTAGAAGTCACTAATGACTCTTAAAGGAATTTCGGATTTTTTTTCTTTTTATGGAATTTTAATTAAAGGTTAGAACACCGGTTTGACTCAACTTCCGTTGAAAAGAGAAAGAAAAACTTCAATACCATGTCACACAAATAAAAATTTTCAAAACATTTTCAAAAGATTTTTCAAAACAAGAGAAACTCGCTTTTCAAATCATTTTCAAAAATATTTTTATAAAAATAGTGTAACATAATATAGAAAGCCGTGAAAATCACTGAGTCCACTTAGTTCAAAGAATTTAAATTTAGCCAAAAAGTTTAAAATTTTTCGAATTTTTTAGATTATAGCTAAAGTAAGTATATTGTATATACGGAATACCCCCTATACTTAAACTTTGCTATGTCCCCATAGCACTAGATGATACAAGTCCATATGTACATTTAAATATAAAGAAATATACGGGAACTAAGGAGGCCCCCCCCTATATTTAGGTTAGAAATAACCTATGTATAAAGGTAAGGAGAGATGAGTAGAGAAAATCACAGGGACTCGCCCCCCCTATACTTAGGCAGAAATTAGCCTAAGTATAAAGATGAAGATTTGATATTGGGAGAGACCCAAGGTGAACGATGAAGAAGGATGGATATACAAGTGAGTGGATGAATCTGCGGAGAATAATGGAGTGACTAAGGCTCTAGGGAGGGTGTCGGAGCAAACATGGCTCAATCAAGCATGCAACACACTTCCATTTCACCAACTCACACATGAAACCAACCAAGGTTGGTTTATTATCTTGTCGGTTTTATTGGTTATTAAAACATTTAATCTTTACGCGGAAAAAATGCTAAGTAAAATTGACTGCGTAAACGAGGGTGTTGCTCTCCCAAAACAATATTTTACTCCATTTTAGGTTGACTTGCAATTGACAGTCCCAGTTACTCAAGGTTGTCACTGATTTAAGGTGAGCACATCAATCAAGCAATCATTGTATACCATTCATTCCCATTTTCCATTCACCTAGGTGATCAAGCTACGAGGGGAAACTGAGAAAAACCATGTATTTGATTAAAAAACATGATCTCAGCTAAGCGAGAAATCATGCAGTGACTTGGTGAAAATACCTGAAAACTTGGACTGTTTTAAAAACCCAAATAATGTATGCAAGTCGATCAAAAGCCGTACCTAATCATGCTTCTATTAGCGGGTAAGAATGTCTATTAAATTTGGATAAGTGAAGCGAGATTATGTGCGTCTATATTTTTAGTGTGTCCTACCTACGAACAAGCACATAAAAAATGAAACAATGAAATAAGCTCGAAGAGCCGTGTGCCTGGTCCTAGGTCGACACTCAAGTGGGGGTGATCCCCACACAACCACAGTTTTCGTTTACAAACACGAGTCTTCAAACGAAGACCACTGTAAAGACGATTATTACAAGATGCAAAAGACATAATTTTTCTTCTTTCGTTTCTATTTGCTCAAAGCATGCTTCTGCGGCTCCTCACAGCGGGAAGCGCCTGCTCCTCGCCTCCTTGAACACCAAGGGCCCGGCCACAAAAGCAAAGGTTAGAGATCAATTGAAAAGAAAAAGTTTTACAATTCAAAATAGATGAACAAATTGACCTATATAAAAAAACACTTAATTAAATAAATAAAAATCCCAATAATACAAGAAATGAGCCATGTCCCCGTCAACAACGCCATTTGACGAACCATAATTTCAGTCCTTTTAGGTTGCAGATTAGCACTTAAGGATATTGCAGTCGGGCTGGATTCGGTCCGTCTAAAACCATCTCATTTGGATATATCAATAAAATCAGATGGTCGTATTTTTTATTTTTACTTGGTAAGAAAACAAGGTCGAACTCAGGGACACGAGCCTTGATTAACCGTGAGATACGAGAGTCTAAAATTTCTAACACAAGGCGAAGCAAAAGTCGCTGCGGCGACCCTCAATAAATCCCGATTCAGTCAACAATTAACCCACGACAATCAAATCAAGCAATGAAAATAGAGGTGGAGTCAAAATTTATTATAACTCTACAAAAATGTGTATAGTGTGCAAGTGTGTAGAGGTCGAACACAGGGAGCAAGCAAGATAGATCAGACAAAAATGTACAAAAAGTGATATGTGATTAAGTGCCTACAAATATGCAAATTTTCGTGGGTTTTTAATTTTATAATTTTTATTTGATTTTTAATTTTTGTATTTTTATATTTTGATTTTTAATTTACTGATTTTATATTTACTTTTTATATTTTATATTTTTATTTTTTTATTTTTTATTTTTTTAAAGTAGAATAGATATATGGTAAGAAAGAGGAGGATGAGATATTCATAAAAATAGGTAAAAAATACTCAAAAATCGGGAAATGAAATGTTTTTTGGTTTTTTATAATTTTATAATGTTTTTGTGATTTTTAGAGATTTTTCTGAATTTTTTTTGGTATTTTTAAAATCAAAAATATTGAAAACTGTGTATAAAATAAAAGGCTGGGACAAAAATGGGGAAATAAAATAGCAAACAGTAATGAAAATTTTCTAAACTAATTTTAAACTAAAGATAATTCAACAAAGAAAATTCAGAGACAGAAATTTGATTTTTTGGACTTTTATAGAATTTTTAATATTTTTATGAAGATTTTTGGAGTTTTCTAATTTATAGGCTTTTTGTTTTGAAATTTTAATGATTTTTGGAAAGAAGTTTAAACACACTGAATACACAAAAGATGATTTTTTGGAATTTTTAAAGAAGTTTTTATAATTTTATGCATTTTCTAATTCAAACAGTGCACAAAATACATATTTTTGAATTTTTATAAATATGAAAATGCAAGAAAAATGCGAAACAAAAATATGGCATGAATCTACAATGCAACAAGAACCTAAGGTAATTTTTGAGGATTTTTTAGCAATTTAGAGATGCATGAAATAAATAAAAATAGTAAAAAGAAATTACACTACTGGCAAGGGCATATATGTAAATAAGCAAACATCCAAGAGCCACAGTGCAATTTTCCACAAAATTTTGTAACTAATAAATCAATTTTCAGGTCCTGATACAAATATCAAAAGTTGTTAGGGCACACCTGCAATTTACCCAAACCCACACGTGACTACCACACGCTTGAGAAGGACTGAAATGCAATATCCAAAAACTCAAGGTCCTGATATGCAAAATACCCAAAAATATTACACGTAACAAAATAATTCCTGGACTAAAGCGAAATGTCCAAACCCACAGGGGGTCAAATGCAAAAAGACCACCACCCCACGTACACGAGTTACGTGAGGTGATGTGGACTGGACCTAGATGTAATTAATAAAAGTGCGGGGGCATAGAAGCAAATATTACAAAAGTATTTAAACTACAGACAAAAGTTTGTGGACTAAAAATAAATACAAAAATACTTAGGGTAAAAGATGCAAAATACCCAAAGCAATGCGATCCAACGGCGGTGGTGAGGCCACTTGACACATGGCGCGTAAAGGACGGCCGACGATGCTTCGCAGATGGACGACAACGATTAGATCCCCACGGATGGATCGGACGGCTGGGGCTGTTGGAGATGCAACAGCTGCTGCTAGGGCTGGAGGTACGGCCTGATCTAGCGGCGCAGGAGAATGGAGCAAGAACAGGGAAGCGTCGCCAGCAAAGCGAGCTTCCCCGCCCTCGATCGACAGGCTCCGGTGGTCTTCTAGATCCAAAAATGGTCTGCATCCTCCTACAGTCTTCCTCTATCTCCTGAGGGCTCCAGAAAACCTTGGCGACGGCCGAGGCTCGCGGGGGAGGGCGGCAGAGCTGGGAAGCTCCACGGAACTCCGGCGAGATGCAAAATGAGCCCCAGGCTCGAGTCAATGCTCGTTGACCTGCAAAAAGTTGTGAAAGGGTCCGGGGCAAAATGCTTGGACCCCGCAGAGGTGGAAACGAAACGAGAGGTGGTGGCGCACGGTGGTGGCCGGAGGTGCACTCCGGCGAGGGGGTGCGTGTAGGCGATTCTATGGATGAAACTCAAAGATTTTTGAGGGGTTTTAATCCTAATGCTATGGAGAATAGAATGCAAGGAAAATAAATGGAAGAAAGTGGCTGCCTCGATAGTCGAAACCAGAGGTAAAGATACCTCGATGCCGGAGATGGTGGAAGTGATTGGAGCTGCCTCGGGCGTCGCTCGACTAGCCCGAAGATCTCCAAAGGAAGCTGTCTCCTTCCTCGAGCTCGTGGGCATGAAAAAGAGAGCGGAGCCTGTGGAAGAGGGGTTCAAACTGGGCTCGAAATGCGGAGGTTCGAATATGAAGGTTTGACACTTAGGCTCTGACGCTCCAAAGGACGAGGAAGATGGCTCGAATCGTCGCTCCTCGACCCTTGGAAAGCCTAGGGCATGAAAGAGCAATGATGGAGGAGCAAAAGTGCTTCAGGTCGTTACAAGAAAGGTTGCAAGGTTTGACCTCGAAAAATCCGCAAAATGGGACAAAAAATGAGGTCTAACAAGGGTCAGAGGTGAGGGACGGCCAGTTGACCCGCCGATCAACGTGGACTGGCACCTGGTTGGTCCACGTTGACCAACCAAGAAAAATCCCTGATAAATGATTTGTAAATTCAATTAAAAATAGAAAATGAATTAATTATTTATTGATTATAATATAAAAAATGTTTATTATTTTATGAAATATTTTATTGTGATTTTTACTTATTTTTATGAGGTATAAATTTACAGGTTACCCATTATAGCCTTTATTGGTACATATATGTATATATTTTAATGTTTTATTTTTATTTTGTGAATTTAATATATTTATTTTTGTTTATTATTTTATAAATTTATAGAGTATTTTTATATACTTAAATATATTTTTATTTAATTTTTCTGATGTATTTTGTACACTTAATAAAATATAAATATTAATTATATATGTATCAATACATGTATTATACCTATGTATGCTATATACAAGTATTTTATTTTATGTTTTCTTTGAGTTTTTATTCTGATTTTAATGTATAATTTGTTATAAATAATATTTACAAAATTATTAAAATAAGAAATTATGAAAATAAAGAATAATAAATAAAATGAATATTTTAATCTGTACAAGTATACAATAGGGGTCAAAACTCAACTTTCAAACCGTAGCTCCTCCAAATACGAAACCACCACCATTAAATAGTTCATTTTAAATTATATACAATTAAAGTTGAGTTTGATGCATTTCGAGTTTTTATTTTGGGAGATACAGGTCTGGGATGTTGGGATTCTAGAATTTTATTCAGATCATAACCTTTTATCTGTGTATTATTTTTCAGTGAAGTTAATTTTGTATTTTTCTTTATTTAAGTATCTACAACTTTCATGTACAAAGTTTCTTTATTTGAGGTATAAAAAGTGGAACCAAAAATAGGTCCCAAAATGAATAAAGAATGAATCAAATAAAAGGTATTTCGACCCTTATCTCCCCCTACTTTATTCCTTGTCGACCTATTCATCGAGATGCCTAGGTCTCAGGGTTTCGGGTCATAACATATTTACAATATTTTATTCTTTTTCTTTTCTTTTATTTTTTCTATAATTTTGGCTTTAAATACAGTATTTTATACACTATTTACATGCACATGCATGATTGCTAAGATGCAGGAATTAAGGGTACTTACACGCATTTTCCAGGGTTTTTGAAGCCAAAATGATAGAATAAAGATGATGAAAAGTGGATTCATCATCCCCCTATACTTTGCCTTTTCTAGTCCCTTGCAAACACTTAAGCAATACGTGCAGAACAGAAAAACAAAGAAAAGAAAAAGAAGAAAGTGGATTTAGTTTAATTATCAAACTTGTCTTCACAAAATCAAAGTTTGGAGCTTAAGTCGGACCTTTGGAATTTTAGTGCGGGCGGAACCTTAATGAGAATCAAATTTGAAATCCAACAGTCCCTGAGAATCCCAAAATTCTGCTCAAGTCTCCTCAATTGCCAAGTCAGAAATATCTCAACTCATATGCAAAGCCTTACGACTATGAATCTAACTCGTATAGTGTAAGTGATTGTGGCTCTCCCCAACTGGAATGGCAAAGAGACTGACTTCTCCAGTATGACAACCCAATGATTCTCCAATCCAATAACTCCTTCCTCGAGGAGCGTGGTATTCCCTTCTAAGTTCAAGTGGCAACTAGCTCAAGAGGAGAGGGTGAAGAGAAGAATGGACGGTATCCAGTGTAGCTACCTATCCTAGGATGCAAGACCAGTTTAGTCAAGTCATCTAGCTACAGGCTAACATATATGACTTTGGAACTCAAGCTTGCTTATTGACTTTATAACATATGTACATACTTTTCAGGCATTTATTTTTGTACAGGCCTGTCCATTTTTTTGATACTATTTACAACAACATTTACATAAGGAGTTTTTCTCTTGAGCCAGTAGACTATCCCTCTTTTGAAGATTTATTGCAAACCACACTCTCCTGTCTTTAGAATTCCTAATCACTGGACGGGTTGGAGTGCACTTCCCTCCCTAGAGGAGGACAAGTGTTTCCACTTGTGTGCGTCTCATACCGGCAAATCCAATCCCCTCACCACTCCAACTGAGTCGAGCCATGTAAAAGGTGCAGGTGTCCAAGTTAGATCATTATCAACAAGAGTCGTGTGTGTGCTCCGAAATACTCTACTTAGGCAGTCAAGAATCCATTGAACCAAGTCTCGTGATCGTCAAAGATGTAAGTCAACTAGACCTGAAGTACCTCAAACCCAATTCCTATAAGGTCACTGTTATTAGGTAGATTTTAAGGTCCAATCAAGATCCAATCTCCATATTTTATTTAGACTTGTTCAACTATCAAACTTAATCCGAAAAAAATGCGAATGATATGCAAATGCTATGCAGAATGCATAAAATATTTTTGTGATGCAATTTTCAAAGATTTTGAACTTTTTATGGATTTCTGAAAAGATGATGATGCATATGCAATTTTTTTGTATTTTTCAAAAGATTTTCCAAATGTTTTTAGTATTTAATTTTGCAAATGTTTTGGGATTTTTTTTAAAAAAGGTTTTGGATAAAAACTAGGTACAAATATTTACATGGGAGTGCTTCTTATATCTACAAGAAGTGGATTTTAAGAATTTACAAGGGTAAGTAATCAATTTTATAGGTATATACAATGAATTTTAGGTGTGACGTATGTATTCCTCAAACTTGATTTAAAAGGGTTTTTCAAACAATTTTTGAAAACTATAGTCCAAAATAATTTTTATGAACATTTTACAAACATGTACACACATTCGAAAATCATTTTGCAATGGTTTCAAATAGTATATATAGATTTTTCAAAATATTTTTGCAACCATTTTTCAAACCATTTGCAAATAATTTTTCAAACATTTCATTTCACACAAAGAAAATAAACTTTAAAAACCAAACAATTTTTACAATGGTTGAAAACATGTAACAAAATGTTTTCAAAATAGTTTTCAAAAGATTTTTCACACAGATTTCAAACTATTTTTCAAACATTTTGCAAAAACATTTTCACCAGATTTATTAATCAGTAGATACAAAAGGAATTTGATTAATGATAACATCTTTATATTAGGGTTTTTAATGAATCTTAAATAATTATTAGCCCGATTAATTAGGAAAATATGAAAGTACGAGTTATGCCTAAAGTATATATGCAGTATATACGACCCCCCTATACTTAGCTCGAGCTATGTCATCATAGATCAGAGAGAAGAGAAAAGACATAACTCGTACTAAGTATAGACAAGTCTAAAGAATAAATAAATAAGTAAAGGAATGAATGAACGAATGAGAAGTTGACCGTCTCCCCTATACTTAGGATCAAATAATCCTAAGTATAGCAGACTGTACACAAAGCAGGGAGGGTCAAGGGTGGGAATGAACAAATCGTACTCAGATTGTCTCCCCCTATACTTAGGGTAAGATATCCCTAAGTATAGACAAGAAGATGAGACAATGGAGAGGATCGAAATGAATAGAGAAACTCGGGGTGCACACCCCCCTATACTTAGGACAAGGTGCGTCCTAAGTATGGAAAACTGCCTAAAAGGGGTAACACCTTTTTGATACAAAAAGAAGATAGAAAAGGAAAAGAAGAACAGAAGAAAAGAATAGATCACAGCTCAGTGTGTGTACCCCCCTATACTTAGGACAAAGTGCGTCCTAAGTATAGCAAAATCACAAGATGAAGAGGGGGTAGCAGACATAACGGAAGAATGAAAGAATGATATGGACAGATGGATCTATACATCAGAAGATGGAAGTGATAACCATGCATGAGATGCAAATGATATGAGTCAAAGAACTCATCTCATACCAGAAGAATGGGGGAAACGTCAATGGTCAGTGGATCATGATCTAGATATAGCTTCAGGCGTTGACCGTTAACACGAAAGGTAGAGGAAGATGACAGCTCGGATATATCAATACTACCATTGTCATGTACCTTCCGGACCACATACGGACCTTTCCACTTACTCTGTAATATCCCTGGAAATAATTTCAGCCTGGAATCAAATAACCATACGCGCTGATCGAGCTCAAACTATTTATGGCTGATATGGGAATCGTGCCATGTCTTCACTTTTTCGTTATACTGTAGGCTGCTAGAAAAGGTTGTATCTCTCAACTCCTCCAGGGTTGCCAACTCGGCTTTCCTCTGTTCTCCTATACTCTTGGGATCTAATAAAAACTCAGTAACTGCCCAAAGTGACTTGTGCTTGA
This sequence comes from Ottelia alismoides, assembly GCA_037367405.1. Lineage (NCBI taxonomy): Eukaryota > Viridiplantae > Streptophyta > Magnoliopsida > Alismatales > Hydrocharitaceae > Ottelia > Ottelia alismoides. Next base: position 73,753 of record JAZKJV010002963.1, read on the forward strand.
TCTCCACTGGTAGATGGCATGGCTTGCCATAAACGAGACGTACGGGACATGTCCCTAATGGAGTCTTGAAGGAGGTCCGATAGGCCCACAAGACCGAGTCCAAAATCTGTGACCAATCCTTTCGGTTTGGGTGGACAACCTTCTGTAAGATAGTCTCGATCTCCCTGTTCGATAATTTAGCAAGACCATTAGTCTGAGGGTGATATGGCGTGGCAACACGATGGTCAATGCTGAACTCGTTTGCAAGGGCCCTAACTTTGTCATTAATAAAGTGAGACCCCCCATCTGAAATCAGAACTCTAGGTACCTCGAATCGTGAAATGATATTTTTCCTCAAAAAGAGACACACGATTTTAGCATCTGCAACTCGGGCGGGGATGGCCTCAACCCATCGGCTCACATAATCCACAACAAGCAAAATGTACTTAAACCCGTGAATCTTAGGAAATGGGCCCATGAAATCAATACCCCATGCATCAAAAACCTCACAAAAGTGAATGGGCTGCATGGGCATCATGTCTCTCTGTCCGCAAGTACCCATCTTCTGATAGTTAGTACATCTCTTCACGAACTCATCTGAATCCTTGAAGAGAGTTGGCCACCAAAGGCCGGATTGGAGAACCTTTTGTGATGTCCATCTCCCAGAATGATATCCTCCTGCCTCAAGCTTGTGGCAGTATGTGAGGACTCTATGATGCTCTTCTTGAGGAATGCACCTCCTCCAGATGTCATCCCCTCCTTCATGATAAAGGACATGATCTTCCCAATGGTAATAATTGGCCTTCGCTAGGAAGGTCTCAAGTTTCTGCCTGGGCCAACCTTGTGGAACCGTCTTGTAAATAAGATAGTTCACAATGTCGGCGTACCATGGGAGTGAGGTGATAGCCAAGATCTCCTCATCTGGGAAAGTCTCTGTAATATGTACGCTGGTCTCAGATTCCTCAAGGTTCTCTAAGCAGGAGAGGTGATCCGCCACCACATTCTTAACTCCAGGCTTATCCTTAATCTCAATATCAAACTCCTGGAGCAGAAGGATCCATCTGGTAAGGCGAGCTTTGGCATCCTTCTTGGCCATGAGGTACCGGATGGCGGTGTGATCTGTAAAGATAGTCACTCTAGATCTGAGAATTTATGATCGATACTTATCCAAAGCAAAGACTACGGCCAGCATCTCCTTCTCTGTCATAGTATAATTCCGCTGAGCGGCATCCAAAGTCCAGCTGGCGTAGTGAATGGCATACGACAATCCAACCCTCCTCTATCCAAGCACAGCCCCTACGGTAAAATCAGAAGCATCCGTCATGATCTCGAATGGGAGAGACCAATCGGGTGGCTGAAGGACAGGAGCTGTGACAACCATATCCTTGAGAGTCTCAAAGGAGGCAAGACACTTATCATCTACAATGAATTTGGTGTCTTTTATCAGCAAATCAATAAGCAGTCGGGCAATACGAGTGAAGTCCTGAATGAACCGTTGGTGGAAATCGACATGCCCCAGAAAAGACCGTAATTGACGCAGATTGGACGGTGGATTGAGTTTTCTAATGATATCCACCTTGGCTAGATCGACCTCCATGCCCCTGTTGGAGATGATAAGACCAAGGACCTTCCCTTGAGTCACCATGAAGTGACTCTTCTCCCAAGACAAGACAAAGTTGACCTCTATACAGCACTGAAGCATACGGTCTAGGCAGTCAAGACAAGCATCAAACCCATCACCATAGACCGAGAAGTCATCCACGAAGACATCTAAACATTCACCCAACATTTCCGAGAAAATGGACAACATGCACCTTTGGAATGTCGTCGTGGCGTTACACAATCCAATGGGCATCCGTCTGAAAGCATACATCCCAAACAGACAGGTGAATGTTGTTTTCTCCTGGTCTTCAGGCGCAATGGCCACTTGATTATAACCAGAGTACCCGTCAAGAAAATAATAGTGACTCTTCCCAGCTAGCCTCTCGATAATCTGATCAATGAATGGCAGTGGAAAATGATCCTTCTTGGTGGCATGATTAAATCATCTGTAGTCCACACAGACCCTCCAAGAAGTGGGTACCCGGGTAGCTATCTCCTCTCTGGACTCACACACAACTGTAGTGATACCCGTCTTCTTGGGTACCACATGTAATGGACTAACCCACTTAGAGTCGGAGATGGGGTAGATAAAATCGACGCTCCACCACTTTGAGATTTTCATCATGACCACATCTCGAAGATTCAGGTTCAGCCGTCGCTGGAACACACGCGAAGGCTTAGCGTTCTCCTCAAGATAAATGTGTTGGGAGCACAGAGCCGGACTAATCCCCTAGAGATCAGCTATACTCCAACCTATCGCCTTGCGGTTTCTTTCAAGAACCCCCATCAGACGAGATTCTTGCTCTCCAGTCAAACCTGCTGAGATAATGACTGGGTGCATATTTGGCTCACCCGTAAGGAATCTATACTTCAGCGACTGCGGCAAGGGCTTCAATTCTGGACAACTGGGAGGTGGCAGATCTGGCTTCTGATATGTCTGTGTGAAGGCTACCAGGTCTGTATGTGAGAACTCTCACTTAGCAAGAAGATCTAACGAAGGAACCCTGCTGAATCATCTATGAAATGTATTGGCTCGCACTCCGTCCTTGCTATCTGCTCAGAAGCAATCAGGCACGACAAATAGTAATCAAAATCATCCCAATCAATGTCTGAATATGAGGGATCTGAACTAGAAGAACAAGACTGAAACTCTGCATCATCACTCGTCCCACAACTGTCAGCCTCAAAGGTGTCCTAATCCAGGGGTGTGCTCTCCAAGCTCTCAACTACAATGAGCTGTAAATAGAATGAGTTTGTAGGCAAGGAGAGCGTTTGTGCTACTGGATCTGTCCACATGGATTCATCATCTGTCATCACAAAATCACACTCCTAGTGGATGTCTAGCTCGTCCTCTATCATCTGCGCGGTATCACTGGACTGCTCTGAGCATGTTGATTCTCTCGCTCTGGTCTCTTCGATTATCTCTATTTGTATTCTCTCGCCCTCTACACGAAAGCACACCTTCCCACTATCATTATCAGTCACCGCCTTGGTTGTGGCCAAGAATAGGCGTCCAAGTATGATGGGGCATCGGTTACCGACTCAAGGATCTCCATGTCCAATACCACAAAGTCCATGGGGAATTTCATGCCCTGAATGGTAACAACCACGTCTCTCAACAACCCCTTCGACCTCTTAGTCGACCTATCAGCAAACTAAAGGACTGTCCTGCTCCGAAGAAGAGGACCAAACCTGAATCGGTCGAGTAAGGCCACCGGAAGGAGGTTGATTAAAGTGCCACTGTCTAACAGAGTACGGTCGAAATGCTGCTCCTTAATCTTGCATCTGACATAGGGAGCTCCTGCATCAGGTCTTTTGGCTGACAATCAATTCTGAATGATGCAACATGTAGAATGGGTGAGCACATGGATCTGATCTCTGTGGTTCCTCCTCTTCCTGCGGACTGTAGTCTTCTCTCTCAAGCTCTTTTGGAAGAAGGGGATGTGCACAAGTGCTTCCTGTAGAGTCAGCTGGATCTGGAATCTATCAATCATCTGGTTGCTGAACTCTACCTGTTGGGTCTTTTTTGGATTTTTCTTATTTATTTCCCTTCGCCAAGCGGAGTCCTTGAGAGAAGGGGACGGTAGGGACCTCTTCAGATGGAGGACAAGGAATAGGTTCCTGTGCCTGTGAAGGAATGGAATCCATACAATGATCATCATGCAACACATATGGACTCGAGGTGGATACAGAAACCTTTCCTTTATTCATTTTTTGTTCTTTTTGTTACCACAATCCTGAGATACAAAAGGTGTCAACACAAAGTGTGGGAGATCAACAAAAGTAGAAGTGGTGGCCTCAGTACCACCAACGACATCTGTCTTCGCGGCATCAGCACCGTCATCTGGATCTCCATCATAGGTGGCATCAGCACCACCGTCATCAATATCATCAGCGGTATCAGCACCGCTACTCTACTCATCTGGTACTCGTGGTTCCCCATGCGCTTGTCGCTCAGATGAGGCACCGCCGGCTGCATCCTACCGCTCCTAGTAGTCACGAAATCAGCATCATACAAAGAAGACATGTCACTCAAATAATCACTAGGAGAGGTATCCTCTGTAAACTTTACCTGCTCAGACTTCCTCTTTAGATTGTTCAGGTTAGGCTCGATCTGTGCAGGTATGGCGGCCTTACCCTTGATGATATCCCTCATCTCCTGCCGAAACCCATCCATTTCCTACTGGAAGGATGCCTGCTTGTCAGAAATCAAGCGGGCGAGGTCATCTAGAGCTGGGTTCTCAAAGGCAGGTGCTTGAGAACCGGAAGTGTTCGCCTGTTGGAAATGAGGTTGCTGCTGGTAGTGGGGAGGATGGGAGTATGTCTGGTGAAGCTTCTGACGCTGCCTCCACTGTTGTCCCTGATAGACGGGACGAGTACCCTGCTGGTACTGCTGGTGGGCATACTGGGGCTACTGGTGCTTGCTTTCTAATGGCCCTGAGCTGGAGACTGTTGCTGGGATGAGGTGCCACCAGTGGTCCAACGAAATTCGGGGTGATCGAGACGAATCCCAGGCTGTTGTGAGTACCGGTTGTCCCAGATCCCATTGACTTCCATCAATGGTTCCTGCTCATCACGGTGTGGTGTAAGAACTACCAGTGGCTGATCTGGCTGATAGACCACCATCTGAGTGTCCTGAGATCGTGGTGGCAGTGAGTAGTGCTATAGTTGTTGGACCGGCTCTGCCTTGATGTGGTGAACCTGACTGTACGAGGTAGAGGGTTGGGTGGAGCTGCTACTGCTGGGATCGGCCCGTGACCTAGGAGGCTGCGGAGTAGACGTCTGCGCCTCCTGGATGCAAAGAATCTGCATCTTCAGGTCACTCATGGCCTTCGTGATAAGGTCCATCTGGGCCAGCCCCTGACTCTGCTTCTTCTCGAGGATCTCGATGCGGTCCAACTTCTCAGAAATGATGCCCATGTCAGCAGCGGTGGATTCAGCCTGAGCTATGGCTGCTGAAGGAGTGTGTGTACTTGCATCGATGCGTGCAATCCTCTGATATCCTACTGCTTGTGGTGGAAGCTTCGGCTGTGTGTAGACGCGGGCTTGGGCCATGACTATGGAATTCTCTGCCATACCCTCATAGATCTCCCAAACTGTGTCTTCTCTCTTGGAGAAGTACGATCCACCACAAGAGGCATTGACAAGCCCTTGCAGCTCCGGTGTAAGCCCACAAAAGAAACTCTGAACCAGATTAGGCTTGGATATGTTGTGACGTGGACACCGGTCGATGAGCTCTCTGAATCGGTCCCAAGCCTCATGGAACTGCTCATTCGGGACCATGGTGAAGTTGCTGATCATAGCTCGTGCTGCGTAGGTCCGGTTGAGTGGATAGTACTTGTTCAAGTACTCGCGTCGGAGCTGTGCCCATGATGTGACGTACCTCCCAGGGTGCTTTAGCCAGTAGCCTGCTCTATCATCTAATGAGAATGGGAAGGCAATCATCTTGATTGTGTCCTCGTCCACTAGTCTATCGTGCACAGTGCTGCAAATCATCTCAAACTCCTGCAGATGGAGATGAGGCTCCTTGATGGCTAGCCCTGAACCTTGGTCAATAACTGGATAGTCTGCGGGCGAAGCTCAAAGTTCCCAACAATGGGGGGAAGCTGAATCCATCGGTGAGTGAGGGTCGCAACTGGGTTGTGCAACTGCCTCATGGTCATCGACGGTGGCCTCTCCTGGTTAGGTTCTCCTCCTTCGTCTGATGCGTCTAGTATGTCTCCTCAACCGCCCCCAGGTCTGTCATCTCTTCCTTCTCACATCTGCGCAATCTCCCTCATGAGGTCACCCATGAAAGCTCCCTGGTCTCTGATCTATCTCTGCATAGTCTCCAGGGATGCCAACAATGAGTTGTTGATGGCAGCTTGATCATATAAGAATGGTGGTGGTCTCTGCTCATCTTGGTGCTCCTCTCTTCCGTCCATGTCTTGGGTCTCCGCAAATGCAAAAGAACCCATCTCAGATGCCGTTAAATGATCTGAGCTATGTGCTGCACTAAACTCTGACACTCTTGGACTGATGGAAGAAGAAGGGTGGTCGAGGGGGAACAGGGTGGACGTAAACTCGGGCTCGGAGAGTGGGTCTGGACTCCCCGAAGCCGTCCTAGATGAATAAGGAGGAGTGCTGGATATCAGTACTGCCAGAGATAGCCTAAGAGATCTCCTTCCCATCATCGTGATTATTGAGAAGAGTGAGGTTGAGAAATGAAGAAGGGGGGCAAAATTGTGCACAATTGTGCAGTGTTTTTGATCTTGACCTTAATTCAACTAGCCAATCAAACACAATACAAGGGATTCAACAACTCAACGCGTGAAGCCGTAAAGGATCAACTATTATCTTTGTAGTTTTTTAGATTGAATTCAAGCAATTAATCTTTGAACAAGTCCTTAGAGCGCTACGCCTATAGGAGAGAGAGTACTGCTAGAAAAGAATCTCGTACTTGTCCTCCTCCTGTGTAACCTGTAGTCTGTACTTTTTGAGGTCCTTGTAACCCTTCCTATATTCCTACTCAACCAAAGAAATAGAGGGAGGAAGCCGATAGGCGAAATCTATACTTCAGATCTCGCTCGCAACAGAATCACCCGTGAGCGTGCAAGATCCTACTCGGACGCAAGATGATGAGACAGACACCCACGTGAAGGTGTGGCCTATGCTCGATACTTCAGACAAGGTCAATGCTCTACACAATAGAGAGTCATCAATGCCGACCAAGCCCTACTCGTCTACGTACGATAGAAGCGCCAATACTACGGAAATCCATGCGATACACAAGGCAGCCACAGACTGGGTTTTGGGCTCTAATCCTTACGAAGCCGATCTCTCACTTGGAGGGAGACCTTCCCATGCAACCTGAATACAATGTAGGGCTTTGCTCACCCCAAGTAATGTGTCCAATTAGCCGATTTTTTTAGGTCAAGTTTTCTTTAGCAGTCCCTTTCTTAATTTTTTGATGTTATCACTTGCTTTGAGTCAATTCAATACAAGCGCCTAACATTTTTGTATTTTTCCTTGGTTCTTATTTGATCCAAAAATAGAGGAAGAGAGTCGGAAAAGCAATGCGAGTTGGCACAAAGATGGAAATCTCACCTTTGTGCCAAAATGATGAATGCTCAAGTAAGAAGACTTAAAGTGCCTCCAGCGCTCTTCATGCCGGATGCAACGCAAGAATTTATAAACCTAATCTATATGCGGTATGCAATCCGATGAAATCGCCCTAGGTTGAGGATAGACTATTAGCGTGAAGAACTGTTTCCAAAATTTGACTAAGTCTAATGAATCGAGACTATAGGTGCATGCAAGGTTAATTAAGACATTTGGACCTAATCTTACTCCAATCAATCCTAAATCTAGGGCTCAATAACACAAAATAAGAAAATAAAATCGAAAAACAAAGGAAAATAATGCGATGAAAACCCGATGAAAACGACGGTGAGCCCCCAAGTGTACAAACACTTGGAAATTAGACCCGAATGTCCAAGTATGAATGTACCTGTATTATTATAAATAATAGTCGCTCTCTCACCAAAATTTACACAAATATACATAGGAAGTGAATGAGCTAATCTACAAAAATTCTAAGTCTTCTTCGTGCAGGCCGTAACCAGCATCAAGTGGGTGCCCAGGCGCCTAGGAAAAGCCGCGTCCCTCAATCCGCGGTACCTCGCACAAAGACACATAGAAGGTGGTGAGATAGCTCAAAAATATAAGTCAAATATAACGTAAATAAAAGAAGTAATAATGGTAAACAAATAATCACAATCAGACACAAGATATGATCTATACGTTGTTGCTCCCTGGCAACGACGCCATTTGATTAACCGCAAGATACGAGGGTCTAAAATGTCTAACACAAGACGGAGACAAAAGTAGCTGCGGTGACCCTCAATAAATCCCGGTTAAGTCAACAATTACCCCACAACAATCAAATCAAGCAATGAAAATAGAGGTGGAGTCAAAATTTATTATAACTCTACAAAAATATGTATAGTGTGCAAGTGTGTAGAGGTCGAACACAGTGAGCAAGCAAGATAGATCGGACAAAAATGTGCAAAAAGTGATATGTGATCAAGTGCCTACAAATATGCAAATTTTTGTGGGTTTTTAATTTTATAATTTTTATTTGATTTTTTTTTTTGTATTTTTATATTTTAATTTTAAATTTACTGATTTTATATTTTTCTTTGTAAATTTTATATTTTTTTATTTATTTATTTGTTATTTTTTTAAAGTAGAATAGATATAAGGTTAGATCGAGGAGTATGAGGTATTTATAAAAATAGGTAAAAATATTAAAAAATCTGGAAAAGAAATGCTTTGTGGGTTTATTATAATTTTATGATGTTTTTGTGATTTTTACAGTTTTTTCTGAATTTTTTTTATTTTGAAAATAAAAAATACTGAAAACATTGTAGAAAATAAACGGCTGGGACAAAAATGGGGAAATAAAATAGCAAACAATAATGAAAATTTTCCAAACTAATTTTAAACTGAAGATAATTCAACAAAGAAAATTCAGAGATAGAAATTAGATTTTTTGGATTTTTATAGAATTTATAAGATTTTTATGAAGATTTTTGGAGTTTTCTTATTTTTAGGTTTTTTTTGAAATTTTTAATGATTTCTGGAAGAATATTAAACACACTGAAATACACAAAAGATGTTTTTTTTGGAAATTTTAAAGAAGTTTTTATAATTTTTATGGATTTTCTAATGCAAAAGTGCATAAAATGCATGTTTTTGAATTTTTTTAAATATGAAAATGCAAAAAAAAATGCGAAACAAAAATATGACGTGAATCTACAATGCAACATGAACCTAAGGTAATTTTTGTGGATTTTTTAGCAATTTAGAGATGCATGAAATAAATAAAAATAGCAAAAAGAAATTACACTACTTGCAAGGGCATATATGTAAATAAGCAAACATCCAAGGGCCACAGTACAATTTTCCACAAAATTTTGTAACTAATAAATCAATTTCCAAGTTGACATAAAAATATCAAAAGCCACTAGGGCACGCCTGCAATTTTCCCAAACCCGCACGTGACTAGCACGCGCCTGGGAAGGACTGAAATGCAATATCCAAAAACTCCAGGGGCTGATATGCAAAATACCCAAAAATATTACACGTAACAAAATAATTCCTTGACTAAAGTGAAATAACCAAACCCGCAGGGGGTCCAATGTAAAAACACCACCACCACACGTGCACAAGTCACGAGAGGTGACGTGGAGTGGACCTAGATGCAATTAATAAAAGTTTGGGGGCCTAGATGCAAATATTACAAAAGTATTTAAACTAAAGACGAAAGCTTATGGACTTAAAATAAATACAAAAATGCTTAGGGTAAAAGATGCAAAATACCCAGAGAAATGCGATCCAACGGCGGTGATGAGGCCACTTGACACGTGGCGCGTAAAGGACGGCCGACGACGCTTCACGGATGAACGGCATCGATTAGATCCCTACGAATGGATCGGCCGGCTGGGGCTGCTGGGAGATCCAACAGCTACTGCTAGGGCTGGAGGCATGACCTGACCTAAGGTCACAGGAGAATGGAGCAAAAACAGGGAAGCGTCGCCGGGCTCCAGAAAACTTCGGCGACGGTCGAGGCTGGCGGGGGAGAGCGGCGGAGCTGCAAAGCTCCACGGAACTCTGACGAGATGCAAAACGAGCCCCAGGCTCGAGTCAATGCTCGTTGAAAGGGTCCAGAGAAAAATGCCTGGACCCCACGGAGGAGGAAACGAAGCGAGAGGTGGTGGCGCACGGTGGTGGCCGGAGGTGCACTCCGGCGAGGGGGTCCGTGTAAGCGAATCTATGGATGAAACTCGAAGATTTATGGGGGATTTTAATCCTAATGCTATGGAGAATAGAATGCAAGGAAAATAAATGGAAGAAAGTGGTTGCCTTGATGGTCGAAACCAGAGGGAAAGATACCTCGACGCCGGAGATGGCGGAGGTGATTGGAGCCGCCTCGGGCATCGCTCGACCAACCCGGAGATCTCCAAAGGAAGCTGTCACCTTCCTCGAGCTCGTGGGCGTGAAAGAGGGAGCGAAGCCCGTGGAAGAGGGGTTCAAACTGAGCTCAAAAGTCGGAGGGTCGAATATGAAGGTTTGACACTTAGGCTCTGACGCTCCAAAGGAGAAGGAAGATGGCTCGAATTGCCGCTCCTCGGCCCTAGGAAAGCCTAAGACGTGAAAGAGCAATGACCGAGGAGCAAAAGTGCTTCAGGTCGCTACAAGAAAGGATGCCAGGTTTGACCTCAAAAAATCTGCAAAATGGGACAAAAACTGAGGTCTGACAAGTGTCAAAGGTGAGGGACGGCCAATTGACCCGCCGGTCAATGTGGACTGGCACCTGGTTGGTCCACGTGGACCAACCAGGAAAAGTCCCTGATAAATTATTTGTAAATTCAATTAAAAATAGAAAATTAATTAATTAATTTTTGATTATTAAATAAGAATGTTTATTATTTTATGAAGTATTTTATTGTAATTTTTAATTATTTTTATGAGGTATAAATTTACAAGTTACCTTTTATAGCATTTATAGGTACATATATCTATATATTTAAATGTTTTTTTTTATTTTATGAATTTAATTTATTTATTTTTGGTTTATTATTTTATAAATTTATATAATATTTTTATATACTTAAATGTATTTTTATTTGATTTTTCTAATGTAATTTGTACACTTGATAAAATATAAATATTGATTATATAGGTATAATAATACATGTATTATACTTATTTATGCTATATAAAAGTATTTTATTTTATGTTTTCCTTAAGTTTTTATTATGATTTAAATGTACAAATTTGTTATAAATAATATTTACAAAATTATAAAAAATAAGAAATTATGAAAACGAAGAATAATAAATAAAATGAATATTTTAATCTGTACAAGTATACAATAGGGGTCCAAAACTCAACTTTCAAACCGTAGATCCGCCAAAACGAAACCACGCATTTCGAGTTTTTATTTTGAGATACAGGTCTGGGAAGTTAGGATTCTGGAATTTTATTCATATCATAACTTTTTATTTGTGTATTATTTTTGAGTGAAATCAATTTTGTATTTTTCTTTATTTAATTATCTACAATTTCATGTACAAAGTTTCTTTATTTGAGGTATAAAAAAAGGAACCAAAAATAGGTCCCAAAATGAATAAAATAAAAGGTATTTTGGCCCTTATCTCCCCCTACTTTATTCCTTGTCGACCTATTCATCGAGATGCCTAGGTCTCGGAGTTTCAGGTCATAAAATATTTACAATATTTTATTCTTTTTCTTTTCTTTTATTTATTCAATAATTTTGGCTTTAAATACATTATTTTATACACTATTTACATGCACATGCATGGATGCTAAGATGTGAGAATTAAGGGTATTTACACGCATTTGCCAGGATTTTTTAGGCCAAAATGATAGAATAAAGATGATGAAATGTGGATTCATCAAGCCTCTCTCATATTATCTAGATTCTCATCCATTTTATTAAGTGTTGATTTGGAGAACCATAGGTCAAATAATGCAAGAAGACAAAATGATGATGCATTAAACAAATATAAAACATGCATTAATTTTTAATTTTTAATCATGCAATTAGATGCGACGAAATGCAACACAAAAATGCCCAAAGTCAGCAAAGATAATGAGCCAGTTAAACCCTAGTTAATTTCAGACTTGAGTCAGGAAATAACTTGTTGAATAATTTAGGTAAGATCATATTGTACCACATAATAAACACTTAGATATTTAATATCACACATAGATATAACAGTGTCAAAATAGGAAACAAATTATGCCATTAGAAAGTTCAACAAACAAACTTTAAAATGAAACTGAAATCAACTCAATCAGAGACATGATGCTCAAAATATGCAAAGAAGAAGACAGGGGCATAAACGCTAGAAAACATGAAAGATAACTAGAAACAGGTCCTTGGGAGGGACTAAAATGTAATTAAAATAAGGCGCAGCACCTTCCTTGTAAATGTTCCACACGCGCGGGGGCATATTTGCAATTATTAAAACCCACGATGGTAAACATGCAAATATCCCCAGGCACGCGTGGGTAGCATGTGAAACCAGGACCTGTCTGCAGTATGGAGAAGTCGGCGGGGCCTCCCTGCAATTTTTTCCAAATAGCATGTGATCTGTAGGTGGTCTTTAGTCTCGTTGAACATCCAGTCTCAGGAGAGGCTCGGTGTAGCTTCGACTAGGCTCGGGGGCTAGCTTTGGCTCGATGCAGGCTTAGAGGAGCACGAAGCATAAGGAAAGCTCGGTACAGGCTCGGAGAATCCAAGCCTATAGCTCTGGACATCTTGGCTCGAAGGAGATCTGGCTATGACATGAGGACATAAGTGGACCATTGGATCTTGAGGATCCAACGGTAGTCGGAATCTATGCTTTGTGGCAACGTGGATGCTTCTGCGCCGTTGGATGAACTCCGAAAGGGAGCATCCAACGGTGCCTGTGCCTTCATCTTCGGTTGCAGCTGGCGACGAAGGTCAAGCTCCGGCGACGTGCTCCGAGCTCCGCTGCCATCTAGCCTGCTCGATGAAGCTCCCCAGGACTCCTTCGAACGTTGGCAATGAAGCGGGAACGCATGGGGATGCATCGAGCGATCTAGACGTGGATCACCATGTCTGGACGATGGAGACTGAGATGCACAAAAGCTCTCTGGCGAAACATCCGACCATTGAGGGGCTCTAGATCATGCACGGTTAGGAACATAGCCGAAGCAAAGGGAAAAGCGTGTATGAGTGGGATGGGAACTCTTGTGAGCGAAGAAGGTGGGAGCTCTGATCTCCTCCATTGTGAGGGTGGAGAAGTTGGGTCAGAGGTGATTGGGGTTATGGATAGTAGGGAGGCTGATCAGGTCGATGCGCATGAATGGCGGATGCGAGACGGAGCTCGAGGAGCTAATAATGGAATATGGGAGGGGTGTAGCGACCAAAGAAATTAAGCAATAAGTAATGAAAAAATACAAAGGAGGTCATAGAAGAACTTACCTGGCTATGGCGAAGTGGAGCTTGTGCTCGAGCCCCAGCAAGGGACTCTGGTCATCACTAGATCTCTACGGCGACTGGAGACAGCTTGGCGGAGGCGGAGCCACCGCGGGCCTTGCCTACCATGGCCAGAGGTCAACACCGGAGGGCGCCACCATCTTCGCGCTCCTCGCCACCCCCTGGCTATCACCGCGGGGTGGAGGCTTGCTGGGTAGGCCCTCACGTAAAGGTGGATAATTGTGATGGCTGGAGGGTCGGAGTATTTGAAGGGTTTAGCTGGCAGTTCTGATGGTGACATCGTGGGTTTTGAGGAAAAAATGGAGCGAGCGGAGAGGATGACGAGGGCGACCAGTTATTGCACGAGATTCGTGGTGGATCAGGGAACATCGTGGGCTAGTTAGAGAGAGAGGATGGTGACCGAGGTGACGGGGAAAATGAGAAGGGGGAAAAAGTCACGCAAGGTGGAGAACGTGGGAATGATAGACGACCGGAGGTTGACAATGAGGCTCTGACCGTTGCATATCAAGATCCAATGACCGAGATAAGGGCGCTGACCAGCGGTGGCGATTTGATCAAGGCTGCTCGATCGGATGGCGTACAAGGAGCCACGTGGAGTGCTTTGGACGCAGCGCTAGCGGGCTGTCCAGATCGTATTTGGAGGATGATCGGAGGGTCGCGGACGTAGGTGGAGATTGCGACTGAGATGGAGTAGCTTGGAAATGATCATGAGTTGCTGAAGCTGCCACATGGCGTAAGGAGAAAAAGGCAGGCGCAGGCGGCTGTGATGAGATCAAGAGATTGATCTGAAGGTGGGTATTGAGTGCGGGTGGCGAGAGTAGGGCCGTTGGATTAAGAAGAGATCCAACAGCCAGGGGAACGGGCGGATAGAGCAAAGGGGCCGGGCCACGTGGCCCAATCAGATTATTCAGACAGAAAAATGAAATATGAGGGTGTAGATGGTCGAATTTGAGAGAACTCAAAACATGAAAGTTGTAGATCTCAATGAGATCTACAAGTTATATGTTGACCAAAAATGGAGATGAGGTCATTTGAAGACATAAAATATTTTTGAGGGCGTTTTAAGGTTAAAAACACCACGGATTTTAATTTTGACATTTTTTGTGATTTTTAATTTATTCAATACTACTTTTTCTTAGGTGCTCGCACCGTCCGCTCGTATTTCACATCCTTCATAGTAAGTTGAGTCCGTGGTAGGGCTACAAAGTCCTTGAGAAAGACTCTATAGTACCCTTCAGCTCCGAACCTCAGTGGGTGTTCTTGGCTGCTCCCATTTCGGGACCGTCCTTGGCCGGATCTACAGTAATTCCAGCTCCTAACACAATGTCACCTAGAAAGGTGACCTCTTTCGAACTAGCACACTTTCTTTATTTTTCATATTGTTTATGTTTCCATAGGTCCATTTAAATATAAAGAAATATACGAGAACTAAGGTGGCTTCCCCTATACTTAGGTTAGAAATAACCTAAATACAAAGGCAAGGAGAGATGAGTAGAGAAAATCACAGGGACTCGAGCCCCCCTATATTTAGGCTGAAATTAGCCTAAGTATAAAGATGAAGATTTGATGTTGGGAGAGACCCAAGGTGAATGAAGAAGAAGGATGGATATACAAGTGAGTGAATGAATCAGTAGAGATTAATGGAGTTACTAAGGCTCCAGGGAGGGTGTCGGAGCAAACATGGCTCAATCAAGCATGCAACACACTTCAATTTCACCAACTCATATATGAAACCAACCAAGGTTGGTTTATTATCTTGCCAGTTTTATTGGCGATTAAAACATTTAATCTTTACGTGGAAAAAATGTATAGTAAAATCGACTGCGTAAACGAGGGTGTTGCTCCCAAAAACAATATTTTACTCCATTTTAGGTTGACTTGCAATTAACAATCCCAGTTATTTAAGGTTGTCACTGATTTAAGGTGAGCACATCAATCAAGCATTCATCGTCTACCGTTCATTCCCATTTTCCATTAACCTAGGTGATCAAGCTAGGAGGGGAAACCGAGAAAAAACATGTATTCGATAAAAAACATGATCTAAGCTAAGCTAGAAATCATGCAGTAACTTGGCAAAAATACCCTGAAACTTGGACTGTTTTAAAAACCAAAATAATGTATGCAAGTCGATCAAAAGCCGCACCTCATCATGCTTCTATTAGCGGGGAAGAATGCCCATTAAATTTGGCTAAGTGAAGCGAGATTATGTGCGTCTATATTTTTAGTGTGTCCTACCTACGAACAAGCACATAAAAATTGAAACAATGAAATAAGCTCGAAGAGCCGCGTACCTGGTCCTAGGTCGGCACTCAAGTGGGAACGATCCCCACACAACCACATTCGTCCATTTACAACCGCGAGTCTTCGAACTTAGGCCAATGTAAAGATGATTATTATATGATGCAGAAGACACATTTTTTCTTCTTTCTTTTCTACTTGCTCCAAGCATGCTTCTACGGCTCCTCACAACGGGAAGCGCCTGCTCCTCGCCTCCTTGAACACCAAGGGCCCGGCCACAAAAGCAACGGTTAGAGATCAATTGAAAAGAAAACAATTTACAAAACAAAATAGATGAACAAATTGACCTATATAAAAAAACACTTAATTAAATAAATAAAAATGCCAAAAATACAAGAAATAAGTCATGTCCTCGGCAACGACGCCATTTGATGAACCATAATTTCAGCCCTTTAAGGGTGTTGATTAAGCACTTTAGAACGTTGCAGCCGGGCTAGATTCGTTCTGTCAAAAACCATCTCATTTGGATATATCAATAAAATCAGATGGTCATGTTTTTAATTTTTACTTGTTAAGAAACCAAGGTCGAACTCAGGGACATGAGCCTCTCTCGTATTATCTAGATTCTCATCAATTTTATTAAGTGTCGAGTTGGAGAACCATAGGTCAAATAATGCAAGAAGATAAAATGATGATGCATTAAACAAATATAAAACATGCATTTTTTATTAATTTTTAATCATGCAATTAGATGTGATGAAATGCAACACAAAAATGCCCAAAGTCAGCAAAGATAATGAGCCTGTTAAACCTTAGTTAATTGCAGACTTTAGTCAGGAAATAACTTGTTGAATAATTTTGGCAAGGTCTGATTGTACCACATAATAGACACTTAGCTATTTAACATAACACATAGAGATAACAATGTCAAAATAGGAAACCAACTATGCCATTAGAAAGTTCAACAAACAAGCTTTAAATTGAAACTGAAATCAACTCAACCGGAGACTTGATGCTCAAAATATGCAAAGAAGAAGACATGGGCATAAACGCAAAAAAAACATGAAAGATAACTACAAATAGGTCCCTAGGAGGGACTAAAATGTAATTAAAATAAGGCTCAGAACCTTCCCTGTAAATGTTCTACACGCGCGGGGGCATATCTGTAATTATTAAAACTCGCAAGGGTAAACACGCAAATATCCCCAGGCGGAAGTGGGTAGCACGTGAAACCAGGAACTGTCTGTAATATGGAGAAGTCGGCGGGGCCTCCCTGCATTTTTTTCCAAATAGCATGTGATCTGCACGTTGTCTTTGGGCTCGTTGAACATCTAGGCTCGGGAGAGGCTCGGTGTAGCTTCGGCTAGGCTCGGGAGCTGGCTTTAGCTCGATGCAGGCTTGGAGGAGCACGAAGCATCAGGAAATCTCGGTACAGGCTCAGAGAATCCAAGCCTATAGCTCTGGACATCTTGGCTCGGAGGAGATCTGGCTATGACACGTGGACATAAGTGGACCATTGGATCTTGAGGATCCAATGGTAGCTGGAATCTATGCTTTGTGTCTATGTGGACGCTTCTGCGTCGTTGGATGAACTCCTGAAGGGAGCATCCAACGGTGCCTGTGCCTTCATCTTCGTATGCAGATGGCGGCAAAGTTCGAGCTCCGGCGACGCGCTCTGAGCTTCGCCATCGTCTAGCCTGCTCGGGGAAGCTCCCCAAGACTCCTTCGAATGTTGGCGATGAAGCAAGAACCCATGGGGATGCGTCGAGCGATCTGGACATGGCTCAACATGACTGGACGATGGAGACTGAGCTGCACAAAAGCTCTCTGGCGAAACATCCGACCATTGAGGGTCTCTAGATCCTGCATGGTTAGGAACATAGCTGAAGCAAAGGGAAAAGCGTGTATGAGTGGGATGGGAGCTCTTGTGAGCGAAGAAGGCGGGAGCTCTGATCTCCTCTGCCGTGAGGGCGGAAGAGTTGGGTCGGAGGTGATTGAGGATGGATAGTAGGGACGCTGATCGGGTCGGTGCGCGAGACGGAGCTCGAGGATCTAACAATGGAAGATGGGAGGGGTGTAGCGACCTAAGAAATTAAGAAAAAATTCAAGAAAAAATACAAAGGAGGTCGTAGAAGAACTTACCTGGCTATGGCGGAGTGGAGCCTGTACGTGAGCCCCGGCGAGGGACTCTGGTCATCGCTAGATCTCCACGGTGAATGGAGACAGCTTGGCGAAGGCGGAGCCACCGCGGGCCTGACCTACTCTGGCCAGGGGTCAACACAGGAGGGCGCCGCCGTCTTCACGCTCCTCGCCGCCCCCTCGCTGTCACCGGGGGGGGAGTCTTGCTGGGTTACCCCTTACGTAAAGGTGGACAGTTGTGATGGGTGGAGGGGTCATAGTATTTAAAGGGTTTAGCTGGAAGTTTCGATGGTGACATCGTGGGTTTCGAGGAAAAAATGGAGCGAGCGGAGAGGATGACGAGGGTGACTAGTTATTGCGCGAGATTCGTGGTGGATCAAGGAACATCGTGGGCTAGTTAGAGAGAGTGGATAGTGACAGAGGTGACGGGGAAAATGAGAAGGGGGAAAGAGTCGCGTGAGGTGGAGAACGTTGGAATGATGGACGACCGGAGGTTGACGACGAGGCTCTGACCGTTGGATCTCAATATCCAATGACCGAGATAAGGGCGCTTACGAGCGGTGGCAATGTGATCAAGGTTGCTCGATCGGATGGCCTACAAGGTGCCACATGGATTGCTGTGGATGCAGCGCTAAAGGGCGGTCCAGATCGTATTTGGAGGATGATCGGAGGGTCGTGGACGTAGGTGGAGAGCAAAGGGGCCGGGCCACGTGGCCCAACCAGAAAGGGCCACGTGGCCCATTCAGATTATTCAGAGAGAAAAAATGAAATATGAGGGTGTAGATGGTCGAACTTGAGAAAACTCAAAACATGAAAGTTGTAGATCTCGATGAGATCTACAAGTTTCATGTTAAACAAAAAATGGAGATGAGGTCATTTGAAGACATAAAATATTTTTGAGGGCGTTTTAAGGCTAAAAACACCACGTATTTTAATTTTGACATTTTTTGTGATTTTTAATTTATTCAAGACTCTGATAACTACAAGACTTTATCTGGTTTTTTTGACATACTTTTAAGAAAGGGGGTTAAAAAATGCAAATTAAGATGATGAAACCGAGTTTCATCAGTGGATTAAGGCCCAACTAAGCTCCATTCTTCAATTTTATTCCAGACATGGTTTAAATGTAAATATTATCCCGAATAATGCACATGCAAATGCAAGAAAATATGAACAATGCAAAGATTTTTTTTGAAAAAAATGATGCACATGTGAAAATAACATTTTGCAAACAATTTTCTAATTTTGAACTTTTTATGGATTTTTGGAGAAAAATACAGATGTAAAAGAAAAGGGTTTTTTTAATTATGCAAGTTTTTATAGATTTTTGGTTTTGTAGTTTGTTTAAAGGAAAAAGAGTTAGTAAATTATATACAAGTATATACAATATTTTTTTTGTTTTTGTTTTTGTTGTTGTTGTTTTTTTCTTGTTTTTATTTTGTTTTATTTTTTTGTTTTGTTTGTTTTTTTGTTTGTTTGTTTACAACGTGGATTTTACAAAATTATAAACTTAACCCCCAAAATAAACATATTTAAAAGTACGAGTTATGTCTAAAGTATATATATAATATATACGACACCCCCTATACTTAGCTCGAACTATGTCCTCGTAGTGATCAAACAGTGAAAAAGGAAGACATAACTCATGATAAGTATAGAAAAGTGAAAAGACTCCTATGCTACAACGACTCAAAGAAAGGATAAAAAGAAGAGAAGTTGGTGATCCCCCCTTACATAGGATCAAGTAATCCTAAATATAGTAGAGTGTACAAAAGGGGATAATCGATGAAGAGAATATACTTAATCAAAAAATAAAAAGACACAATACGAACAACATCACACCCCCAATACTTAGGGTAGAGTATACCTAAGTATAGGCAACAACAAGAGTGATGGACATAACAAGTATGAACAACACAAATCATTCACCGACCATACTTAGGATAAAGCACATCATAAGTATAACATATATACACACATGGAAAAGGGGTGAATGATAAAACGGGAAAAGAAAGAGTGAAACGAAAGGATATACAAGTGAAGTGGATGATCATGTATCATATGCAGAAGATGGAATCAAAAGATCATAATCTGATACCATAGATATCAAATCAACGACAAACAGGAATGTATCATGATCTAGATAAGGCTTCAGCAACTGTCCGTTCACAACAAATGGCAGTGCGTCAAATGACAACCCATATATGACAATACTCCCATTATCACGTACATCACTCACGATGAACGGTCCTGACCACTTGCTTTTCAATTTTCTTGGAAACAACTTCAACTTAGCATCCAATAACCAAACTTTCTGATCAGGGGAGAATGTCTTTCTTCGGATGTGTTTATCATGCCAGCGCTTGACTTTCTCCTTATACATAAGTGAGTTATCATAAGCAAAGTCTTGGAATTCCAGTAATTTGTTCAAATCCAACTTTCTATTCTTTCCTGCCTTCTCATAACCTAAATTGCATACACGGAGTGTCCATAAAGATTTGTGAATAAATTCCACTTGTAGTTGGCAAGGCTTTCCATATACCAATCTGTAGGGAGACATACCCAAAGGAGACTTATACGCCGTCTGATAAGCCCATAGAACTGAATCAAGCATCTGGGACATGTTCTTCCTATCTGGATGTACAAGTTTTTGCAATATCATCAGGATCTCCCTATTTGAAATTTCTGCCAAGCCATTAGTCTGAGGGTGGTAAGGAGACGCAACTCTGTGCTCAATGGCGTACTCCTTCACAAGCTTCTTTACTTATCTATTAATGAAATGGCTTCATACATCTGAAATAAGTATTTTGGGAATGCTGAACTGTGCAATAATATGGTCCTTGAGAAAGGAACACACAGTACGACTATCTGTGGCTCGGGTGGGGATAACCTCCAACCATCGACTAACATAATCCACGGCGAGCAGGATAACCTGAAATCCCTGACTAATAGGAAATGCACCCATAAAGTCTTTGCCCCAAGCGTCAAAAACATCAGAAATCTATATATATCTTAGGGGCATGGTATCTTTGGAACCAACAGTTCCTCCCATTTTCTGACAATCAGTACAACCTCGAACATACTCTGTAGCATCCTTAAACAATGTGGGCACCATAGGTCACTCTGTAAAACCTTTGGTGTCGAGCATTTCCCCGAATGATGCAGGCCACCATAGGCCACTCTGTAAAACCTTTGCTGTCATGCATTTCCCTGAATGATGCCCATCAGATTCTAGTTTGTGACAGTGCTCAAGTACAATGGTGTGTTCCTCCTGAGGAATGCACCTTCTCCAGATATAATCTGCACCCTCACGGAATAGGTACGTATCCTCCCACTGCTAATAATGAATCTCTGACAGAAATCTGTCTACCTTGTACTTCGACCAATCTTGTAGAACTTTCTTGGAGAAAAGATAGTTCACATTATCAGCATACAATGGGAGTGAGTCAACAGATAAAATGGCCTCATCTGGAAAGGTTTCGGAAATACAAATCATGTTCTGCTCAATGGTCTCTGTATCTGTAATAGGGAACGGTGATCTGCCACAATGTTTTTCACTCCAGCTTTATCTCGAATCTCTAAATCAAATTCCTGGAGAAGAAGGATCCATCTGATAAGGCGTGGTTTGGCATCCATCTTTTCCCGCAAGTATTGTATGGCAGTGTGATCCGTGAACACAATAATGTGTGAACCGATGAGGTATGATCTGAACTTTTCTAGCCCAAACACAGCTGCTAATATCTCCTTCTTTGTAACTTTATAACTCCGTTGTGCTTCATCCAGAGTCTTACTAGCATAGTGTATAACAAATGGTATCATATCGCTTATCTGTCCTAAAACCGCTCCAAATGTGAAATCTGATGCATTCTTCATTATCTCAAAAGGAAGTCATTATCTCAAAAGGAAGAGACCAATAAGGTGGTTGTAAGACAGGAGCACTAGTAACCATTTCTTTCATCTGATTGAATGCAAGGAGGACTTTCTCATCGACAACAAAATCAGTCTCCTTACCCAGAATCTCAGTCAAAGGTCTGGTGATTTTGCTGAAGACTTTATGAATCATCTATAGAATCGTCAGTGTCCCAAAAATGACCTCAACTGCTTCAAATTCTGCGGTGGCTCTAACTTGAAAATCACATCAATCTTAGCCAGTTCAACCACCATACCCTGTTTGGAGATGACACGACCCAATACAATGCCATTAGTCACCATAAAGTGACTCTTCTCCCACGAGAGCACTAGGTTTACCTCACAACATTGTTGAAGAACTTGGTCTAAATGAGCAATACATGCGTGAAAACTATCCCCGTAGACCGAGAAATCATCCATGAAGACTTCAAGAAAATTACCCACCATGTTGGCAAAAATGACCAACATACACCTTTGAAATGTAGCGGGGGAGTTACACAATCCAAAGGGCATACGTCTAAAGGCATAGGTGCCAAACAGACAAGTGAAAGTAGTTTTCTCCCGATCCTCAAGAGTGATAGCAACTTGGTTGTATCCCAAGTACCCATCCAAGAAGCAAAAGAACTCTTTCCCTGCCAACCTCTCAATAATCTGATTAATAAAGGGCAGTGGAAAGTGATCCTTCTTGGTAGCTGAGTTAAGGCGTCGGTAATCTACACACACGCCATAAAGTAGGTAGCCAGGTCGGAATCTCCTCACTACGGTCATTCTTTACGATCTTAATCCCAGATTTCTTCGGGACCACATGTAAAGGGCTGACCCACTTGGAATCCGAAATGGGATATATAAAGCCAGCATCACACTATTTCTTGATCTCCTTCATGACAACCTCCCATAGATTTCGATTTAGACGACACTGACATTCACGGGAGGGTTTACAATCATCCTCTAGGTAGATATGATGCGTGCACAACATTGGATTAATCCCACGAAGATCCGAGATATTCCATCCTATGGCCTTGCAGTTTCTCTCAAGAACCACTAGCACACGAGATTCTTATTCAGTGGTCAACTGCGAGCAGAGGATGACCGGAAACATTTGGGAGGGACCCGCAAGGAAGGCATATTTCAACATTTATGGTAAAACCTCGAGCTCAGGTGGGGTCTGAATCGGCTCTACGATAACCTCTGCTAATGTACTGGTAGACGGTATGAGATATGTGCTCTATAGACTACCACCTTGGCTATTGACTGCTCAGCAAATAGAATATCTGATAGATCTGTATAGGATGATCTCTACTCAGAAAGGAATGGATCATCAGGATGTTCAATATTCTTATCAATTAACGGCTAAGATATCTAAGTAATAATCTCAGAAAAATGTCTCTCATCTGTGCATAAATCAAGAAATTCATTGAATGGCTCAGATATCTGGACCTTAGAACTCTTCTCAAACTGCTCATCAACAACTATCTCAATTGGACCACCAAGGGAACTCATGTCGACTGTGCTTTCCAGAGAGTCCTTTCGGGAAATGAACTCCTAGGTATCTATAAAATCCGTGAAAAGATATGTCTCTCTGAATTCAGGAAGAAAATCATAGTCATCTCTCTCTGATATAACTTTCTCTATATCATCTACTTCTGGTGGCGGTGATGGTCTAGGATTAGAGATCGTCTCAATTATAACCTTGTCACTACAAGAGTGAAAGATGATCTCTCCAGTACCATAATCAACTGCTGCTTCGATCGTTTGGAGGAATAATCGACCTAGTATGATCGGGGTATGGAGTAACGGTGCAGGTGTGTCCTTATCCATGACAACAAAATCAACAGGGAATTTCATTCCCTGCACCATTACAATAACATCCTCTAAAATGCCTCTTGGCCTCTTAATTGATCTATCAACAAACTGAAGGATCAATCTAGTTGTTTTCAGAGGCCCTAATTGGAATTCAGTTAATAAAGAGGAAGGCATGAGAATAATGGAGGAACCGCTATCGAGAAGAGTAGGATCAAATTCTTGATCAAAGATATGGCAACGGATGTGAGGTGCTCCCTTGTCTTTCTTTATAGGCGGAAGTTTACTGATGACATGAACTGTGCCCATGGTCAAGATGCCTTTGTTTGTTTCCTTTTGTCTGTTCATCCCCGGTTGACGCTTTTGGGTACATGCCTCTTTCATTCTCTTTTTCACTGTAGGCATGTATTCCATGGCCTAATGGAGTGGCATTTTTAAAAAGATGTTCTGTAAGATCTCAACCACTCCGGGATAAAATAGTGATGATTTTAATTTTTGAATTTTTTTAGCTTTGAGAGCAGAAGGAAATGGCACAGAATCAGAATAAACATGCAAACATTCATTTCCTTTATTCAAAGTAGAATCATCATTTACAAGAGGACAACCAGAATCCGTCTGTACAGTGTTGTCCAGTCTAGGTGAAGGAAAAACAGAATCTAAAACATAACGGGATGTTGCTGCTGGTGAAGAGGAAGAATCTGCAGTTGGTATATTCTCCCTTATTGATGGTGATCTGCATCTACCTGGTGAAGGTGGTGATGAAGGTGGTGAAACTCCAGATGTGGGTGCTGCTATACTGGGCCTCTCGAATGCTGGTGAAGGAGATGATGTAAAAGATGATGCTTTCTAAGTGGATCGATCTCCCAACCTCAATTGCGGCGTAGGCGGCTGCAATCTCCTACCGCTCCTGAGATGAATGGCATCATATATACATGTAAAATCAAGGGACATACCTGTCTCGGGAGTGCGTGGGCTATTGGCGACCTACTCCTTGCGTCTAAAGTTGTTGGGGTTGGCTTCAACTTGTGCTGGAATCATTGTCTTGGTGGTGGTCAGGTTGTCAATCCGCTGAGTCAGTTCATTCATGTTCTTCATAAGCAGTGTCAGCTGGTCCAGTGCTGGATTGACTGAAGGGGCCTCAAGTAGCTCATTGGCTGGCTGTCACTGCGGCTGATAGTACGAAGGCTGTTGGTACCCATACGGATTATGATAATGAGGAGGAGGAGGGGGAGAATACTGTCCATAATATGTAGTCTGCTGCTGGTTAGGATGAGGGAAATACATAGACTGTTGTTGAGGTTGGCCTTGTCTCCAGTTTTGGAACTAAGGTGGAGACTGATACTGAGGCTGGAACTGCTAGTGCTGGTGCTGGTACTGCTGATGTCTGCCTCCCTGAAACTGGTGGTCAGGTCTCTGACCCTACAATGAACCCAATTGGCCTTGCCCTAACGAACGGGGCTGGTTTCGCTCACGGTCAAACCATATACCGTTCACCTCTTGAATATCAGGTGGAGGTGGAGATTGCTGCTCAGGAATGTAGGCTACTTCCTACTGATACGAAACTATATGATGTGAATGCTGATGAACCTTATCAGGTGTCTGCATGTAGTAGACATGCTGAACTATGGATGGTCCTTTGCTACTCTGCTTGGTGGAAGAAGTCTGCTCCCTAGTAGAGGTATTGGCTGCTGCACTCGTACTATGGACTGCGCTGAACGTATTCACAAGATGCTCCAGGTGCATTGTTATCTCATCCAGCTTATCCAGGTTCTTTGTCCTCTACTCAATAACATGAAGCTTATCACGTTCTTGGGATCGCTTTTCAATAATGTCCACTTTGGATAGGTGGTTTCCAATGATGTCCAGGTCAGTGCTATCCAACTTATCCACTGCAGGAGAGGTGATGGGGTGCTTCCGAAAAGCACGTGAAGAAGAAAGAGCTGTTGAACTTTCTGCCATCTCCTCAAAAATTTGGTAAAGGACATCCTCGTCCTTATTGAAGTGACTTCCCCCATAAGCGACATCTACTAGCTTCTAATTCTCAATGCTTAAACCCCCAAAGAAATTTTGTACAAGGCTGATCTTTGGAATATCATGATGGGGGTATTTCTCCGTCAGATCTTTGAATTGTTCCCATGCCTCGTGAATAGGCTCTTGGGGCATCTAGGAGAAATTAGCAATCAAGGATCGCATTTGGTTGAGTCATCGAAGTGGATAATACTTGTTCAGAAATGCGGACCTCAACTCTTCCCAAGTAGTGACAACCTTGCCCAAGTGATTTAACCAATACAAATCTTTGCTCATCAGACTGAATGGAAAGGCGGTCATCCGCACTATCTCTAATGGAACATTTGGGTAGTGTATTGTTCCACAAATGCGATCGAACTACTGGAGGTGTATATAAGGTTCTTCATTAATATTTCCATGGAATATTGGGAGAAGAGGTAAAATAGTAGGCTTAAGCTCAAAATGCCAATGAACTGTATGGATTTGTATCCAAGAATTTGTCTGTCCTGCCCCTGGATTATAAGCATCTTTTAGTGTAGGCTTAGCCTCAGGTTCTATATGAGGTTCTTCTCCCCCATTCCCACCTCCAGGGTTTCTGTTATCCCCCTCTCTCCTATATTCTCTTTCCTATCTTAGCTCGAGAATCATGTCTCTCAATGTGTTCTGAAAGTTAGCCTGCTCTGCTATCTATGCATGAATTGTCTGGATGGATGCTAACAAGGTGTTATTGATCTCTCTCTGTTCCGGCATGGTTCCCTTTCCCTTTGGTGGCATCAAGTGTTCGGTGTCTGACTCTGAAAATGTGCAAGATACTCTATTAGTACTCAGAATTGATGGAGTCTCAGATATTAATTCGAGATTAAAGCCAATCTCAAATAGTGGATCGGTGGATGTTGTGAAGGGCGAAGTGGAGAAGGAGAAATATTCGTGAAGTGAGTCTTCTCGAATAGAGGGTGAACGACTCGGAGTGTAGAATGAGTTCGTAGAGTCCGAATGAGAAATACTCCGGTCCGACATCTTCGAAATCAATAGGCAGGATGCGAGAACATGAAGGTCAATCCAATAGTGAAAGTGAATGAAGGCGCAAATTGCAAAGAAGGATCTTTATTGCAAAGAACATGAATGACAAACCCCCATTTCACCAACTCAGCTCAATGTGAAGACCGTAAAGGTTCAGTCAATTATCTTGTCAGTTTTAGAGTTTGGTGACAATAAAATCTATCAGAGCGATTAAAGCGAGTTGTTAGGAACCCAATGCTCTCAAGAGACTGGCCCAACCCCAAAGTTAGATCTTTCCCAGTCAGTATGAATTGCGGACCGTTTACAGGCTACCCGATCAACTCAATCTGTTAAGGATGTCATGGGCCGCTTTACAGGCTACCGGAGAGATCCTCACTGGAGAACGACTAACTCCAGATAGTAGTATGAAAAGATTTCAGGCGTGGCTCTATTATAGTGTGCGGGTCGCTCTCTCGCTACATACAAACTAAACAATGAGGGGGTTACTCTCCCCAAAACAATGATTTTTCCTTGTTTTTATTTTAGGATCGTGTTTTCCTTAGCAGTCCCATATTTTAGGCAGTTGTCACTTGGTTAAAATATTTTCAAAGAATCACCTACCGAGTGTCCAACTTCCTTTTTTTAACTTATGTGAGTAAAAATAAAGAAGGAGATCAGAAATGCCAATGCGCGATTAAAAACAATGATGCATGCAGAGGTTAGAGATGTGTACGTTGTCGCTAGCACTCTACATGCAAGTGATCTGCATCGAATTTAAATAAACTATTCTATATGATGCAAGTGAACCGTCCTAGATGACAGCTTCTATAACACTCTACTCTATAGGTATAGAAATTCTTGTTTAGGGTGTTTGGACCTAATTAAATACCTGGCTCAAGCAAATTAATTAAAGCAATCAAGAGGTAGCTCACGAAATCTGTGGAAAACAAAAAAATAAAGGCGATGAAAATAAAACTAGTGAGGTCCTCCAAGTGCACCAGCACTTGGTGAATCAGACCTCGCAACAAATGAATGTCCGTTTACAAGAGTTCAAATGCTAGAAAAGAAAAACTCTCTCTCTCTTATATTTTTTTTCTTCAATTCTTCTTCTCCTCTTCTCACGCTATCCTACGGCTTGGTGAAGAATAAAGCTGCCTCCACATCGCTTGGGTGCTTCGGCTCTCTTAGGATCGCCTCTTTCGCTCTGCAGGCCCTCGCAAGAAAAAGAAATGAGAATGTGTAGGAAATACAATTATCAAATATGAGAAAAAATGAAGCAAATGCAGTGATACGAACAAAGAAGTGAATGGCAAAATGTAAAAATATATTTACAACCAAGAATAGCAGGTCAAAAGAGAAATCTAACTACCCTCGCTGTGCCTCTCCGGCAACGGCGCCATTTTGTTGACTACAGTTTTCCCGAGGATCGAAATTAAAGGTATGATAAATAAGTCGTTGCCATCCCCAAAAATCCCGTGACAAACAAACAAATATTTTTTTTGCTACTTATTAACCTGTATAGCGGAGAGGGTCGTACTCAGGGAGGCGACAAATCCCGAGAGTCATTCAATTAATCGAAAATCAATTAAGAGAAAAACATGAATCTCAAAGGATAACTATCCTTGGTTTTTGTTATTTTTTTATCTTTTATTTTTTTTAATAATTTTTATTTCTATTTTTTTTGGATTTTCTGATTTTCAAATTTTTTAGTGATTTTGATTTTTTTTCAAAAATAATACGGAGCAATATTCACAAGATCAAAAATACGCGCACCAACTCTTTTTGTAATTTTTCAATTTATCAAAAATGCTCAGAAAAATTCAGAGAAAATAATTTTCGGTTTAAAAGTTTTCAAATGTGTTTGAGAATTTTTGTGAAATTTCAGATGTTTTTCTATTTTTTAAAAAATTAAAAAGTGAGAAAATACGAAATTGTGTACAACCTGGAGTAATTTGCAACTTAAAAATATTTTAAGTGTCTAAAACTCCTAGCAATTATTTTTATGACAAACTGTATGCTAATATCTACAAGCAAGAACTGAAATCACAGTTTTTGGATTATTGTAGAATTTTTTCTGATTTAAAAATTTTTAAGTATTTTGCATTTTTGTTGGTTCTTATAAATAAATAATGCACGAAAATAACACATAAATTAAAAGATAATGAAATGAAACTAATCTATTTTTTTGGAAATTTTGGATCTATTTTCAAATTTTTATGAGATTTTGAATTTCAGGAAGATAATATGACACTGTTTTTGACTTTTTTAATAGTAATAAATGATGACAAAATGTAATGAAAAAATTATGCTAAAAAGATAAGAACATCAGAAGAATAGCATCATTTTTGGAAGATTTATTGACTAAAGAAAACATTTATTTCAATGAGAAAAGCTAGCAAAATAAAGGTACGGAAATGAAAGACTTGAATGTAAATACTTATTGTTTTGGCATCAAATAAATAACAGAAATAAATAGAGGGTGCAGAGTGTAAATTACCTAATCATGCACGTGTTATGCACGTGATCTGTACTAGAACAGAGGCCTTTTTATAAATATGAAAATCTTCAGAGCTGAATGTAATTTGCCCAAACATATTGATCCTAGTAGGGTTTATTTTGCAATTTAGGAAATGACCTGGGGGGTTAATTGCATTTTTTATCAATTTTAATTCCTCCCCCCTTAGGGTTCTTCATTCTTCAAGTTGGAGCCAAGGGGGGTGTTGCCTTCGTGGTTGCGAGGGAGATCTGGTGGAGGAGTCTTTTTGTTCGGGTGGTGCACGCGCACAAAGGCGGCGCGCGTGCGATGGTGGGCTAACACGTGATCGGTGGCGGCGGCGGAGGATGGCAGCGGCTACGGGGGGCTGGAGATCGGTGGCGAGCCACCGTGTGGAGGACGTGTAGGCGGGCGACGCTGTGGGAGTGCGGGCAGTGAAAGTAGAGGAGAGCTCCGCCCTAGGCAGAAGCGGGGTTGAAGCGCCTGGGCGGTGGACTGAGGGAGAGGCGCCAGGAAACACGGCCTCGCGGTGAGGTGGCTCTATCCCAGGCGAAGGGGATCGGGCCGTGGGCAGCATGGCCGGGCAGCCTGTGCTTGGAGTGCTGGTTGAGATTTGTTCAGGCGGGCCACACCCAACACGGAGGCGTGGTGGCACTGACGCGGAGATGGATCCACGGGGAGAGGCAACGGGGCCTCGGCCGTGAGAAGCGTCGCGGGCAGACGTCAGATGACGAGAGGCGTTGACGTGGGTAGAACCTTTTTTTTTCTTTTGAATTGTAAACAGTGAATGAAATACTATATAAAAACCTTTTTTATTTTTTTATTTTTAATTTTTTGTAATTTTTTTATTTTATCCTGCAAAACAAACGTTAGAGAAAAAGAACAAAATTTTTTTTGAATATTTTTTTATTTATTTACAAATCAGAAAATGAACAGGGATCCGGCGAAAGTGAAAGGATCGAATCAGATTCTCCGACCACCATGTGTGGTCGGAGTTGATAGATCATGTAAGATAGAAAAGAACGTGGAGAGATCAAGAATGTGAGATGAAAAATCGAGATCGAAATGGATCAAATCGTGATGGATTTTTTTAAAATTTAAGATCTAGAAAAACGAAATGACGATGAATGACGTTGGGAAATTTAAATTACGATTAACCTAGATAAAAAATGAAGAACTAACGATGGATCTCACCTTAGGAGCGAAATACTACCGTGATCACCTCAATGAAGGTCGACTCGTTGTCACCGTATGGCTCGGAGGCTAGGCACCTTTCTCGACAAGAAGACTCTCGGAGATCGGGCTCCTCTCACCAATGATTGATCAAGTTGGAATGATGGAGAAGGAGCCATATCAATAAAAAAGATAATGGAGATGAAATTTGATTTTTTTTTTTTACTTTTTGGATAAGGAGATAAGAGAGATGAAAATTGAAATGAGATAAGGATAAAGAGATAGAACTATTTACAAAATTATCTATTTTTTTAATTTTCATTACTTTATTTATTTGAAATAAAAATGTTATTTTTATGGTGGTTAATTAAAAGGGATTTTTACCCAGCAGACCCTATAAATTTGCCAATCACCTCCACGACCTTTTACATAACGTGATTACCCTATCGACCCTATAAATTACCCCAAGAACCCTCGCGAGCTTCAAACAAAGTAACCACAAGGTTCATAGGGTATGAGTTGGCAAGATTACGAGGTCGAGGAGAGAATTATGTTATTTCAAAGGTCGTGGAGACAATTGGCAAAGTTTATAAGGTCTGCCGGGTAAAAATCCCAAAATAAAAATAACAACTATATACATATATGGCATTATATACAAGGGTAAATGAGGAAATTAGCTTATTTTTTATATTTTAATTAATATTTTTTATTTTTATTTTTATTTTAAATAATTAGTAAAAATATTTACAAATATATGCAAATACAATATGTACAAAAAACATGGGAAAATTGCACAAACCACCTCAGAAAACTTACTTTTCAACCATAACTCCAAAAATTATGAAAATACAACCATTTTAAATATAATTTAATTTAGAATCCAATGGAAGTGAGATTGGTTCAATTTGAGTTCATATGAAGCCGTAATTGGTCTTTCAATTAGTGCTTAGTAGCTTTTTCCAAGTGTAGTTGCTTTTATTATGTACATGATTTAATTGTGCAATTATTTTTATTAATTAGAAGACATTTTTATTTACAACATTGGTTTTGAAAGTTATTTGATTTGAGGTCAATTAAGGTACAAATAAAATAGTGTAGTATACAAATATACACAACACACAATTTTTTTTTGGATTTTCCAATTGAGGCCCCTATCTCCCCCTACTTTATTCCTGGTTGATCAGGTCAAGTCTTGACCTTCTCTCGAGGTTCCGGTCAGCCTGTATCTATTACATATATATAGTCTCTCTTTTTTATTTTCTTTATTTTTCCTTTCTTTCTTCATTTATTTATTTTAGGTTAAAATAATGTACAAATATACAATATTTACACACAAATGCAAGTTAGAAAGAATGTGGAGTTAGTGTTATAAACATGTGTTTTAAAGGGATTTTAAGCTAAAATAAATGAATAAATATGACAAGCCCATTCTTCAGGAGCTATAGTGCGAGGTACGATTTTAGTGCATGGTATATCCTTACACACCTTATTTTATTCGTGAGATACACGCTCTTTTCTTGCACATCGATTAGTATCTAAATTTGATAAAAAATACAGTCTGTGTTTCATCTCCTTACTTCATCACATGCCAAGGGGATAGCGTGACAAGCTGTGGAGATTGTAGCAATGCATATCGGCTTGCACCTAATACCCACATATCTTTTACTTATTCAGTTGGAAGATTTTGATGTCATCTTGGATATGTATTAGATAGAGCAAATTACGTGTGCCTTTATTTCTTCAAGAATAAAATAATTTTATGTCTCCAAGGCATGTACCAGTCTTTCAGTTTGATGGACATACCATAAATAGTGAGGTCTTATATGTATCTGCATTGAAGGCCCAACAATTTCTCAGTTAGGGTGGCATATATTTTCTCGCCTATGTTGTGGAGTTACCTACCTAAGATTGCATAATTGAAGTTGTCAAAGTTGTGCACGATTTTCCTAATGTATTTCTAGTGGAGTTACGTATACTACCACTAGAGAGGGAGATGAACTTTGAGATCACGTAGATACCCAAAACACAACCTATCTCCATCCCCCCATATCGTATGGAACCAGCTAAACTCAGGGAGCTTAAGATACCATTACAGTGGTTGTTAGAGAAGGGATTTATTCATCCCAATACATCACCTTGGGGAGCATCGGTCCTCTTCGTAAAGAAGAATGATGGGTCTATACAATAGTGCATCGATTATAGGCAATTTAATAAGAGGACAGTAAAGAACTGTTATCCACTCCCACGAAAAGATGATCTTTTCCATCAGTTGCAGGGCGCACACGTATTCTAAAAGATTGACCACCGATTAGGTTATCATCAACTAAGGATTAACAACACAAACGTGCTTAAGTTTGCTTTTCACACCAGATACGACCATTACGAGATTGTGGTCATGCCTTTTGGACTCACGAATGCACCTACTACGTTCATGGAAATGATAAATAGAATTTTTCGTCCGTACTTGGATCGTATTCTGGTGGTGTTCATAGAATTTATCTTAATCTACTTACGTGATGAGCATGAGCAACATCTTCGTACGATTCATGAGACAATCAAAGAACACAAGATGAATGCAAAATACAACAAGTATGAGTTTTGGCTTACCCAGTTAGCTTTCATCGGTCGTGTAATTTCAAGATGTGATAACCAAAAGACCACTCTTACTAGTGCCTCGGACAACTATCTCCCTATGTTTTTGTTTGCTCAAGACCATCTTCTTCTCTTTATAGTAAATTGTAGCATAGTTCTCCCATAACCAATTAATGCCCAAAATGACATCATAGGTTGTGATGGGTAATAATATCAAGATAGCGGTGAGGATGTTTTCCTTATCATAACTGGTATGTCCTTTAGGTACATTCTCGTTGCTCTAATATCACCCATTAGTTAAGAAATCGTAAGTATGTATGGAAGCTTAACAACCTCTATGTTCAGTTTTCTTACGAAAGCACTTGAAATAAACGAATAGGTGGCTCCCGAATCAAGAAGAATATGGGATAAATGACTTGCAATTAGAAGAGTACCTTCTACAATTGTGTAAGCATCCTTTGCATCCTCGTGTGTAAGGGCAAACACCCCTCCGGGTACCTTCTTCTCCTGCTCAAATGGCTTCCTATGATCCTTGAAATCTTTCTTGCAATCTCTCACGAAGTAAGCCTTTTCTACCCACCTCTATCATGCTCCTATCAGTTTGTAGCACTCCCCTAGATGTCTTCTCTCATAATGCATGCATACTTCAAATGTGTAGTTCCTATTGGTTGGGACGTCATCGATCCTTTTCTTCTTGACATTTATTGCAGTGTGATGCCTCTTGTCATTGTAGCTTGTCTTGTGAGGACGTTTTCGAGGGTTTATCACGCATTCTCCAATAAGCTGCATCAATTTCCACAGTTGCTGCGATCATCTCAAACAGGGTCGCGGGACCCGAGTGAGCATTTTAATGCTCAAACATGCATTTAAACAATCTACAAACTTCTTATCTTGTTGCTTTTCATTCGTGCAAATGCCTTTGCCATATTTCTCTAATTCTTGAAATTTTCCAACATACTCTTCAACTGTCATACCTCCCTGCCGAAAATTTAAGAACTCATAGCATTTAGTATCCCTAGAATACTCAGGGATGTAACACTCTATGAAACTTTCCATGAAATCATCCTACTTAATGATTGGACTCTCTGAGATGTGAATTCATTTATATGAAGTCCACCACTCCTTAGCGCTATCTCGTGGACAGAATGTCCCAAAAGTCACTTTCTTTTTCCTCTAGACATTCAGTTGCCTCAAAAGCCATTTCTATCTCTCTTAGCCAGTGTTCGGCTTTTTCTGGCTCATATTCACCCTTGAAAGTCAATGGATCATGTTGGATGAATGTTTTTAAAGTAAGTCATGAGCTCGATGGGTGGTTCTTCTGTTGTCGAGCCATCAATGCCATTAGCTCCAGCATTTGTTGCTGCATGTCCACAACAGTCTCCTGACTCGTCGATGACTCGCATTTTCCATTAGCTTCAATTGCATGACGAGGAGCCATCTGAATTAAAACCGACAACGTCAATGCGTTACTGTATGAGGATAATTCTCTCTAAATATCTAGATCTTACGTCACTAAAATTCTGTATATCTTATGCCTATAGGAACTCTAGCTCTAATACCATTTGTAACGGAATGGGTCGAGCTGACCAAATGAACCAAGTGACATTTGGTTTCATAACCAAACTGTTATCCAGTCATACATGATAATCAATGAGCAAAAAAATATAATTATAAACTAAAGTCCAGTCAACTTAATAGTTCTGTTATTACAACTCCATCACGGATAACATTGCAAAAAGGAAATAGTCATTAATGCAACATAATAAGTGTTCCAGTGGGCATAATGACATCCTTCTGTAATCAAGTCATCAATGGTCCCTACCATTTCAACTTCACGAAGATAGATAGTTTGCCTTGAACTAGAAATTAAATCAATACTCATGTTCCCCTAAACAAAACAACATATGTTATAAGCTTAACACTCAGTATTGTACCAAGTTGGGGTAAAGTCAGCTAGCGCAGAAAATAACAAGTCTCCTAATGTTGTTTTAAACCATCATAAACATAAATTCTTACATGCATTATCATATCAACACAATGATACAAATTACACAATTATCTTACCACATATGATATCTACCTTTCACATATATTATCATTATGTGACTCCTATTTCACATAAACATGCATACGAAGGGTATTCCTTTGGAACCGTACATTAAAGCCATAACTTTCATATATACTCTTAAAGTTTGACATATTTGTATATACGCCTTAACATTTTCCTATTTTCACAAATACCCTTAGAATTTTCCATAATTGCGCATATGCCTTTACAATCATAACACTTGCCCAATTCCATAACATTGTCGTAGACGCCCACATATGCCTTAACAATTTGTAAATTGTACACATATCCTTGATTTGTTTAGTGATTAAAGTTGTCTTAATTGTTAAATACTTAATTGCTTTGATGGATTTGGTGGTTTTACTGCTGGAATATGCGGTCCATGAACATGACATACATGATAGTGTAGCTACAATTATAGAGGACTTATCTTTCGCCTCAATCGGTTCCTTGAATCGTACGCCCCAAGTAAGCATTGGCCCCCTGTAGGCCTATGATAATTGGACTCTAGAGGAGGCTCCCACCGTTAGGAGCAGCACTTATCTCCACTTATCGTTATCGTGCCATTACTCATATTACAGAAATTGTAATTCTTTTAATTCATTCCTTTTCTATACATTAATGGTTCATATAGATATTTCAGTTCCAATATCTTATTCAAAATTTTAGGACTTGATAACTTCAATAATCACCTTTCGATTCAATGTACATCTATAGACTCCTTATCAACAGTAAACAATTGATCATTTAATTGTTACCTACGAAAAATATCCAATTCCTTAATTTTGAGTAAATCTAACACACTTCTTTCCTTATGTTACTATAACCATGGAGCTTTATTATTATGATTAACCAACCCTTGAGTGATAGCTACCTAGATATAAATATAAGGTACCCTTTTTCATCATATTTATTATATACAAGGCATAAATATGACAACTACGACATGTATAATGTTTACCCAGCATGATATTTATTTTATTTGTAGTTTACATATCATTTGGAACCAATAATATGTAACATGATCACTGCGAGTAGTTCATGTTTATTATTACATTACAGAGATGTTACATGAACCTTAGAATTTTAACATCATAATGATCACAAAAAGAACAAAACATGTGGATATTTTAATTCTTAAGGGGTTATAACTGAAATCTGGCAAGGGTATAAAATGATACTCACTAAAGTGAAGACAAATTGCCATTAAGGCAATAACTCACAAAACCTCTATTTAATCAAAGATTAACCCTCAATATCAATAAATTAATGAATAATAAAAATGCGGAGTTAAAATTTATTATAATTCTACAACAAAAGTGTACAACAAGTTAGCATGTAGAAGTCGAACTCCGGGAGAAAATGGTTGATTGTGCACTGAAGCTTAAAAACTTGTTCTTTTCTCTTGTCCATTTATTATTTATGTGGTTTTTTATTTTTATATATTATTATCGATTTTTATTTTTTATTTGTTTTTAAATTTTTTGATTTTTGTGTTTTCTTTTTCTTTTAGTTCTATAGTATAAGCTTATATCAGACTATATACATAATATAGGCCAATATAATTATAAATAATAATAAAATCAAACAAAATTAAAAATCAAAATTATTTTGGGTTTTATGTATTTTTCTAATGTTATTGTGATTTTTCTATAATGTTTATAAAATTTTATGTATTTAAAAATAAAATGATCACAAATTAGAAAATAAATATATAGGCTGATTTGAATTTAAGATTATAAATAACAAATAAAATCCAAAATTCTTCAAATCTATTTTATTAGATAGATAATAAGTTAAAGAAAAAATCAGAACAAAAATAAATATTTTTGGGATTTTTGGGAATTTTTATATTTTTTATCGG
Organism: Ottelia alismoides; assembly: GCA_037367405.1. Lineage (NCBI taxonomy): Eukaryota > Viridiplantae > Streptophyta > Magnoliopsida > Alismatales > Hydrocharitaceae > Ottelia > Ottelia alismoides. Next base: position 110,153 of record JAZKJV010002963.1, read on the forward strand.
ATATTGGAGATTTTTAATTTTTATGCATCTTTTTCTATTTTTAGGGATTTTGGTTCTGGAAATATAAACTAAAGTAAACAATATATTCTAGTACTTTTTGACCTTCATCAATACTATATCAACAAATCTTGTTGCTTCGGATTCGACTAATTAGATAATATACTAGTCTTTCTCTCCCTTTTCCCCAAATATATAATGCTACAAATATGCCAAAAATATACAACTAATCACTTTTATTGGACTAAATTATAAATACAAAAATCTGCTAGGGCTTACATGCAATTTACCCAACTCACGTAGGATGATACGTGAGCAAAACTAGAAAGGACCAAAAGGTGAAATAATTATAGGGACCTTTACGAAAAATATACAAATTTATTTATTCTATGAAAAATATTTACAAGATTACTAAATAAAAACAAAAATGCGATGGTTATATTTGGAATATACCCCCAAAGGCGCGGGTAAACGACCATGATCATTTCACTTAAACATGTGGCGTCATCTGGTCAACCAATACCTCTTCGCATCTGACTTCTGAGATTAGATATCTGGAGGGGATCCAATGGTCAAGGCTCTGAAAATCTGGTGGCTGATGATGAATCTGGAGTGCGCTAGCATCTCGCGATGCCCCTTCAGCGATCAATGCTTCGGATATTATCTCGATGCTTCATCAACGAGCGAGAGGTGTCGACTTTGGATTATTGATGAATCTATGATTCTCCATCTTTATTCATTTATTTTAGCTTAAAATCCATTATAAAACACTTGTTTATAACACTAACTCCATATTCTTACTAACTTGCATCTGTGTGTAAATATTGTATATTTATATATTATTTTAACCTAAAATAAATAAATAAAGAAATAAAGGAAAAATAAAGAAAAGAAAATAAAAAAAGGAAGATTGTATACATGCTGACCCGAACCCTGAGAGATGGTCAAGACTTGACATGATCGGCCATGAATAAAGTAGGGGGAGATAGGGTCCTTAAGCTGAAAATCCAAAAAAATTGTGTGTGTTTTTTTTGTAAATACTTCTCACTTATTCTGTGTATATTTGTATAAAACTGACACTAACTTATTTGTGCCTTAATTGACCTCAAATCAAATAACCTTCAAAAACAAAGTTGTAAATAAAATTGTGTTCAAATTAATAAAAATAATTGCTCAATTAAATCATGTACAGAATAAAAGTAACCACACTTGAAAAAAGCGACTAAGCACTAATTGAAAGACTTTCTGGCTCCGTATGATCTCAAATTAAAAAAATATCACTTCCATTGGATTCTAAATGAAATTATCTTTAAAATGGCTGTGACTTCATAATTTTTGGAGTTACGAGTAAAAGGTTGGTTTTCCGGGGTGGTTTGTGCAATTTTCCCATGTATTTTGTACATATTTTATTTGTATATATTTGTAAATATTTTTACTAATTATTTAAAATAAAAAATAAAATTTAAAAAATCAAAATTTTTAAAACAAAAATCAAGAAATCTAATTTCCTCAATTATCCTTTTATATAATATCATATATGTATATAGTATATGTACATTGTAGCATTCTTAATTAACCACAATAAAAAAATAACATTTGTCATTCAAATAAATAAAGTGACAAAAATTAAAAAAAATAATTTTGTAAATAGTTTTATCTCTCTTTTACTTTATCTCATTTCAAATTTCATCTCTCTTATTTCTTCCTCCAAAAAAATTCAAAATTTCAAAAATTCAAATTTCATCTCTATCTTTTCTATTTATATGTCTCCTTCTCCCTTATTCCAACTTGATCAATCTTTAGAGAGAGGAGCCCGATCTCTGAAAGAAAATTTTGTCGAGAAAAGTGCCAAGCCTCCGAGCCGTCCGATGACAGCGACTCGGCCTTCGTCGAGGCGATCCCGGTCCATTTCCGCTCCTTAGGTGAGATCCACGTTTTTCTTATTTTTTTATCTAGGTTAATCATAGTTTAAATTTCGCATTTTAGTTCTATCGGATTTTGTTTCTCGAGATCTCAAAAAAATCATCACGATTTGATCCGCTTCGACTCGATTTTTCATCTCACGTTCTTGATCTCTCCGCATTCCATTTCTATCTTGCACGATTTATCAACTCCGACCAGGCACGGTGATCGGAGAATCGGGTCCGATACTTTCATTTCCACCGGATCCTCATTCATCTTTCTATTTGTAAATAAAAAAATATTAACAATACAAAAAAATTATTTGTTTTCTTGTTCTCTCTAACATTTATTTTGCAGAATAATCTTCAAAAAAATCCTTTTCGGTTTACAGCTTCTATTTTTACATCTACAAATAAAAAATTTCAAAAAGGTTTTTTTTTATTTCCATTTTTTATTACAACAAAATAAAAAAAAACAAAAAAAGAAAAGAAAAAAGAAAACGTTGTAGGTCTCCGCCGTCGCCCCTCCCAAAGCGCATGACGCGCCACGTCCGTGCGGCCGGCGTTCGACGCCACCGCATCGCCTTAGTCCAGCAGTCTCACTGTGTGTCGCCGCGTTGCACCCCACCTCGACCTTCATCTGCCTCCATGCAGGCGCTAGACCGCCTGTAAAGGAGGCCCGTGCCCTCCGCCTCCTCCCGCAGGCGGCAGCGTGACGAGTCGCTAAATACATTGATTAATTCGTGTTCGTTGTAATATGTGTACTTAGCGATTCGGTCAGAACCGAGAGAAGATCTCCGTGAAGAGTGTCTCAGCTTTAATTTATATCCCGGGCAAGTCTGGGGTCGAACTCAGGGAGGCAAAGGAACAACTTGGGTTTAATTTGCAAATTTAAGATCTAGATATCCAAACGGTATTTTTTTATATTTTTTTAATGCAAAAAGAAATATCAATGCAAGATGCGGTTGAATTAAAACACTACGAAAGCATACAACTTAGCCAAATTAATTTTAATGAGAAATTAATCCAATTTAGCCAAGTTATATTTTTCCTAGAGTCCTAATCCGGTGATGAACACAAAACACATTTTTTTGGAATTTTAGGGGTGAAAATGCAACAATGAAAAATGCACACTTTTTATGGGTTTTTTCGCAATTTATCACACAAACAGAAAGCAAAAATTATGAAAAAAAATTACTGAAACTAAAACATGATGCAAGGAGACTACAGTAATTTTTTTAGAATTTTTTGACAATGTATGAATTTTTTATGAATTTTTTAGTGAAAATAGAGTGACAGTGAGTAAATAATTCCTAATTAATCCATATTACCAAATTAATCAAAATGCAAATTATCTCAAGTAGATATTTAGATGAGCAATCCAGGATACTTGAAATTTCGTGAAAAGAATGTCTGTGGATTTAATTAAAAATCAAATACAAAAATCACTCAATAATTTATTGTAGGCACAAGACAACTCCAATAGATGTGAAATTTGGACTGTACGTTCATCACATATCAAGGCATCATATATAATTTTTGTGGATTTTTTGGAGCAACCGTGTGTGAGATATAATTTTAAGAGCACTGAGTGGGTAAAATATGCAAAGTTTCAGTTAATCATTTTAGTTAATTACCCATGTAACATAAAAATACAAACAAATATCCAGAATGTAGAAAACTAGTTGCTCAACATAATGACATTTTTCCTTGAATAAAATGATGCCAAAATGAGGTCCAAATTAATGCCTAAACATTAGGGTATCTCTGCAAATATGTAAATGACTTAAATAACACAACAAAAGCACAGGACTGTTTTGTAATTACAAGAACTTGACGGGAAAAGTTTGCAATTTGTACAATAAAATAATAATAATAAAAAAAAGCGGACCTTTCTTCTTCTTGCTTGGGCGTGAGGAGGAGAACCCAAACGGGGATGAAGTTGGCGGCGGTGGCGGACGGCAGGTGGAGGTGCACCGTGCGCGCGGTCGCGCGGTACCACCTGGCTGGAGGCGGCGGTGGAGGGTGTTGACGGCGGAGGGCGATGGGGGCAGCGAGGGGCTGCTGGCGCGGGTTGTGGGGTGCTGCGGCAAACCACAGGAGCTCGCGGCCGGCGGGCGATGTATTGGTCACGCGGCTGCGCCGACGCGAGGAGAGCTGGGGGGGGCGGAGCCGGTAGCGGCGTTGCCGCTGGCTGGGAAGCCGCCGGCAGTCGGCGGTGGAAAGGAGGGGCGGCGGCGGTGGGTACCTCCCACAGCTGCTGCCGTATTATTTTTTTTGTTTTTTTTAATTTTTTTTTGATTTTTTTACTGCTGTAATAAAAGGGAAGTTTTTTTTTGTTTTAGATTTTAAATTTTTTATAATTTTGATTAGACAGGGATTAAACATGGTAAAAAATGATGATGGTGAGGATGATAAACTAAACAAATGAGGGGGAAAATGGTGTGATGGTGGTGGTGGAAGGGATGATATGTTTGTGCTAAAAAAAATTTGCAAAAAGACTAGATAAACTAAAATTACCTACGTGAACGCGGATGCCTATGGAGTGCTCGTGAGAGCACGGTCTTCGCTCGAATCGCCGGCGCACGATGAGCTTGAGCAGCGCGCGGTTGCGGCTGCGATGTTGGCCAGAAAACCAACGGATCACACCGGAGAGAGGGCCGTCGTCGCTCGACCGCGGTTACGTCGCTGTCACCGATTCAACTCTGGGAACTAGGCTCTCCTAACATAATGATGGATCAAAGGCAAAAATGAGGAGAATGGCATGTATATAAAGAAGAAAAAAAATGGAAGTTAGAATTAAGATGGAGTGGGATGGAGGTTAATAAAATGATGGAGTTGAATTAGAAGTTAGAAAATATGGTGGAGTAATGGAGTTGAATTGGTGGTTATTGTAGAGAATGTAAAATAAAATAAATAAATGAATAAAATAAAGTTATCTACTTTAATTACAATAGAAAAAAAAATAAAATAGATAGTGGACAATTTACAAGGGAAGACAAACAACATGTACACATTTTTTTTACTTTTCTAATATGTAATTTTTTTTGTCTTTTTAATAAGAGATATTTACAACGGAAAAATACAATAAAATAATATAAATAAAATACAACACAAGCATGATATTTTTGTATTTTTAATAATTAAGAGAGATACAACAAAAAATGAAGAAAGTATGAATATATACATACTATACAATGTGCATCTAGGTCCCAAAACCCAACTTTTGCAAATGAGCTCCGATTTTAATGAAACCACTTCCGTTGGATAGATAATTTTCTAACTTGAACTTTAAAAGTGAGTATGGTGAATTTGGAGTTCATACGGAGCGGGAATTTAGCCTGGAAGTTGGACTTTACGGCTTTTTCTCTTTGGGATCTAGGAGCATTTATTTGAGGTAAAATTTATTTTGTATTTTTGTATTTTTATATACATTATTATGAACAAGTTAGAGAAAGAATTAGCTAAAAAGGAGTTGAAATGAAATTATTAAAAATCCATGAAGTTTTGGGCTATTTACAAGTATAAAACTCCTTTGACTTTGCGGCTTTTTTATTGTTAATTTATTTTGTACAATCTTATATACAGTAATTAGTGAGTTTTATTTACAAGAGGTATTTTTTAATTTATTGATTTTATGGACATTTATTTGGGATTTTACTCGGGGATTTTACTAAGATCAAGATATAGCGATGATGAATCGCGGATTCATCACCCCCCTATACTTAAACTTTGCTAGTCCTCGAGCAAATAAAGAATGAATAAGTTGGGTTAACCCCTGACTGTGCATGTGAATACAAGACTTGATCCGTTCAAGAACTCTCGGTTTTAGAGATCCTAAAATTCTAAGCTGAACCGAGCTCTAGTCAAAAGGTACCCAATTCCCCTAATTATCAGACTCTCTTTGTATACGTATATAAGGGATATGACTTTAAGTGTGGACTGCAGTTATAAGAGTAGAGTCGCAACGTCACCCAAGATTCCAGTCTAAGGGACTCTCCTATGGACCCGATCCTCAACACTAGGGAATAAATCATTTCTTGCATCCAATCCACCGTCTCTTTAGTTGTCAGACTTGAAAGTGTAGATGGAAGGCCAGTTGATGGAGGGCATAGGATTGTGTCATTTCTTCTCTCCCTCTCATTGGAACAAGGATCCTCTCAAGTGCCTTATTACGTAACACATTTTTTTGGTGTTGATCAGTGCGTCCGTCAAGAGAAGTTGGAGCCGTCTGCACTTGTTTTCCTGGGAGTACACCGGGGTGTGCCTTTTTTGAGTACCTATCGTACCTTCTACACCCAGACTTGTAGCATTTACGATGCAGAGCCCTTTTTTGGTGCAAGCCCGACTCCTGGTCCTAATAGCGGTGGTCCAAGTGGACACTTTGAAATGGTTGGGAGCGCTCGCCTTTGGTGGAAGCTCTTTTGATAATTGACTTTGTGGAATGAGAGCTTTTCTTTGACATTTCATTGCTTGGTAGTATTTTTGGCTAGCTCCACTGCTTTTACCAAGAGTTGGCGCACACTGATCAACAATTTTTTTTATTTTATCACACTCTGGCACATAGGTAAATATCAAGAGATAGTACAAGAACCATGTTCTCATACTGGCTAAAGATACTGACACTCAGGTTTCATGAAGCCTTCATTGATTTTATCCCATCCTCGAGTATCATTAAATCAAGTCCAAACTCAAATCCCTCATCCCAGTTCCTCAAGTGAAATTACAACTCATCTCATCATAACTGCAGTCTTGTATGTGAGGTGCTGATCATATTCTTAAGGTAGAGACTAAGCATGCAATATAGCACACAAATCTTTCAAACTAGGGAAATGTCAATAATTAAGTCCAAGACCCTAATGAGTAAGGCTGGTTAACTCAAAATCTCAAGATCTCATAAACCAAGTGTTCTTGATCATCACTGGTCTTGTGTGAAAGTGAATTGTGTCAGGGATTAAACCGACTTATTAGTTAGTTTTGTTTTTGTTTTTTTTTTTAAGTTTTTTTTTATGAATGTTTTTTGTTGTTTGTTTTTTTTAAGTTTTAGAAAAAGTTTTTTTTTGTTTGTTTTTTTTAAAGAAAAAGATTTTTTTTTCAAAAAGGGTTTTTTGTCTTTTTTTTTGTTTTGACAAACAAAGGCAAAGAAGTTTTTTTTTTTAAAAAAAAATAGGTAAATAAGAAAAGCTGTTTTTTTTTTAAAAGATTTTTTATAGCAAATAAGGAAAAAGAGTTTTTTTTTGTTTTTTTTAGGAAAAAGTTTTTTTTTTACTTTCTTTTTTTTACCCACCCCATAATTATTGTATAGTATATACAAAAATACGTGAAAGTACAAGGTATGGGTAAAGTATATATGTAATATATGCACGCCCCCCTATACTTAGCTTGTGCTATGTCCTCATGGCACTAGGTGACAAAAAGACATAGCTCGTACTAAGCGTAGGAAAGCTAAAATAATAAAAAGTATAGAAGTCGATCCGCCCCCTATACTTAGGCTCTGGACAGCCTAAGTGTAGAAGAAGAGCAAAAATGGGGCGGACGAGGTCAAGAGGAGAAATGATGAGTATATACACATGGCGGGCATCGGTCCCCCCTATACTTAGGCTTTGGTCAGCCTAAGTATAGGACAAGAGTAAGTGTGAGAACCGACGTGATCTCGAGAATATACAAAGAAGGGAGAATATGTACAAGAGTGATGGAATCTTCTAAGATGTTGAATCTTGATGCTGCATCTTCATGAAGAGTAATAAGATGTATCTGCTCTGTGCTCACTCTGTATGAAGTTGATGACCTCGACTTGGACTAACTGCTCTTTGGAATCAACAAAATGCTTCAACAGTTGTCCATTCACCACATGAGATTGTGCACCATCTGTGAGATCAGCTATCTCTACACTTCCATTCTCGTGCACTTTCTTAACCACAAAGGGACCAGTCCATTTAGACTTGAGCTTCCCATGGAACATCTTCAACCTGGCATTGAACAACCATACCTTTTGTCCAGGGACAAAGTCTTTGCACCTAATGTGCTAATCATGCCATCTCTTTACTTTGTCCTTATAAATCAAACTGTTGTCATATGCCCTGTTTCGGATTTCCACGAGCTCGTTCAAGTTCAAGTCTCGGCAAAGTTTTCCTAGGTGACAACTCCAATTAATCTTCTTAATTGCCCATTCGGATTTATGAATCAATTATGCGGGCAAATGGCATGGCTTGCCATAGATCATTCTAAATGGTGAAGTACCCAATGGTGTCTTGTAGGCTGTCCTATAGGCCCATAGAACTTCGTCCAAGAGCTGAGACCAGTTCTTCCTATCGGGACGAACCAATTTCTGCAAAATACTCTTCACCTCTCTGTTCGAAACCTCTGCCATGCCGTTGGACTGTGGGTGGTAAGGACTAGTAACTCTATGATCAAATCCATAGTCCTTAGCTAAAGATCTCATATCTCAATTCACAAAATGGCTACCCCCATCAGATATCAAAATTTTTGGCACCCCGAACCTAGCAATAATATGGTCTTTCACAAACTTACAGACAGTCTTGCTGTCTGCGGTTCGGGTTGGGATAGCCTCCACCCACCTAGATAAATAATCAACTGCCAACAAAATATACTCATGTCCTTGGCTGTTGGGAAAGGGACCCATAAAATCTATGCCCCATGCATCAAAAACATCACAAATAATCATCGGTTGCATGGGCATCTCATCTCTCTGTCCAACTGTCCCTCCCATCCTTTGACAGATCGGGCACGACCGTACAAAATTAATGGCATCTCTAAACAAGGTCGGCCAATACAATCCACATTGAAGTACTTTGTGAGCGGTTCTCTTTCCCGAATGGTGTCCTCCAGCCTTAAGTGAATGACAATATGTGAGGACACTTTGGTATTCCTCCTGAGGAATACACCTTCTCCAAACACAATCCGGTCCTTTGAAGAAAAGGAAAGGATCGTCCCAGTGGTATCTCCTCGAATCCGACTTCAGTCGATCAATGCTGCTCCTAGTCCAACCATGGGGAACCTGCTTGGAGACAAGATAGTTCACCATGTTGGCATACCACGGGAGGGAGTCAATAACACAAATTGACTCATCTGGGAAGGTTTCTCTAATCCGCTCATGATCAGGAGAATCCTTAAGTTCAATCCGAGAAAGGTGATCAGCCACAACATTCTTCACTCCAGGTTTATCTTTTATCTCCAAATCAAATTCCTGGAGAAGTAAAATCCACCTAAGAAGACGCGCCTTCATGTCCTTCTTTTCCATTAGGTATCGAATAGCTGTGTGATCAGTATAAATTTTCACCTTAGAGCCCAAAATATATGATCTAAACTTCTCGAGGGCCCATACTACCGCGAGCATTTCCTTTTCAGTCACTGTATACTTTTTCTGTGTAGGATCTAATACTTTGCTCGCATAATGAATCGCAAACGGAATCCCCTCTCGCCGTTGTCCTAACACAACTCCTATAGCGAAATCTGAAGCGTTAGTCATGATCTCAAAGGGGAGAGACCAGTCAGGAGCTTGTAGGATAGGCGAGGCACAAATCTTCCTCTTCAAGAGCTCAAAGGCCTCCAGACACCTGTGATCTACAACGAACTCTATGTCTTTCCCTAAGAGCTCAGTCAGTGGGTGGGCGATCTTTGAAAAATCTTGAATGAATCTCCTATAGAATCCAACATGCCCTAAGAATGACCGCACTGACTTCACGTTGGTAGGTGGATCGAGTTTCTTGATCACCTCCACCTTGGCAGGGTCAACCTCCATTCCCCTTTTGGAGATGACATGCCCCAACACGATACCCTCCGTCACCATAAAGTGACTCTTCTCCCAGGAGAGTACCAGATTCACCTCTCTACACCTCGTGAGGACTCGGTCCAAGTGCGCTAAACATGTATCAAAAGAATCACCATGGACCGAGAAGTCATCCATGAATACTTCCAGGAAATCGCCCACCATCTCGGCAAATATAGCTATCATGCACCGCTGAAATGTGCCTGGGGCATTGCAGAGCACGAATGGCATGCGCCTGAAAGCATAAGTACCGAATGGACATGTGAATGTGGTCTTTTCCTGATCCTCAGGGGATATGGCCACCTGGTTGTAGCCTGAGTACCCGTCAAGAAAACAGAAGAACTCTTTCCCTGCAAGTCTCTCCAAGATCTGATCAATAAAAGGCAAGGGAAAGTGATCTTTCTTGGTCGCAGCATTCAGGCGTCTGTAGTCAACACAGACACGCCACGACGTGGGTACTCGTGTCGCGATCTCTACCCCCTCCTCATTGATGACCATCTGAATTCCCGACTTCTTCGGGACAACATGAAGTGGGGCCACCCACTTGGAGTCAGAAATAGGGTATATAAACCCTGCTTTGCACCATTTCTCAATTTCATTCTTCACCACTTCCCGTAGATTGGGGTTAAGTCTCCTCTGAAACTCACGGGAAGGTCTCACATTATCCTCAGTAAAAATGTGGTGCGAGCAGAGAGCGGGGTTGATGCCCACGAGATCCGACACTGTCCAGCCTATTGCTTTGCGGTTCCTCTCTAAGACCTCTAACAACCTAGACTCCTGTTCTAAAGTCAAGTCTGAGCTAATGATGACAGGATATCTCTCTTTGGGTCCCGCAAGAAAGGCATACTTAAGTGTAGGAGGTAGTGATTTCAGTTCTGGCAATGTGGTATCATCAAGCAGATCTGGCTGAACTGAATCTGAATCTGGTTCCGTGCTGCATGAAGGTGGGCTAAGCTGAGTAGTACTCGCCACCAAATCAGAAGTATCGGGAGTCGGATCGTCAAAAGTATCCAAACAATCGGCAAAAGCCACGTCCGACTCGTCATCTATGTCCCATGATTGTTCCGAAGATGATGGAACTGACAGATCTGGATGGATCTCTAAGTCATCATGAGAATAGGTTGATGCATCTCTAGCAAGATCAGACAACACCTGGCAAACTGCATCATGCACTATATCCTCTCCAGATGAAAGGGTCTCGCTCTGTCCTGAAGGAATCTGTCCCCAAATCCCAACTGTGCTAATCAAACTACAGTCTGCCTCTGAAGATGAGTACTCTGTTCTACTCTCTGAATCGGGTCGCTGACACTTGGTTTGCTTCATCTCAAGGTTCACTTCTCCGCCTGGAGAACGAAACTTCATCATTCCAGTACCATAATCGAAAGCTGCGCCTGCGGTCCTAAGGAAGGGTCGCCCGAGAATGATCTGAGATTCTCTCCAATGGTTGGGGGTCTCCATGTCCAAGACTGTGAAGTCCACCTGATAGTTCTGCCCCTCAATCGAGATAACGACGTTCTTCACTTCTCCCTTAGGTCTCTTCATTGAACGATCTGCGAATTGGAGTAAAGCTCTAGATTTGCGAAGTGGTCCCAACTCCAATTTCTGATATAAGGCTAAGGGAAGTAAGTTGATCGAAGAACCGTTATCTAAGAGTGTGCGTGCAAACGCAATGTCGTCAATACGACTCTCCACATAGTGAGCACCCATGTCTCTCTTTTTCTTTGGCAAAGTCTGATTCTTGAGACAATAGGTTGTGGCTACTGATAAGACATGTGTCTTTATATTTTGGTTATCTTTCTTCCTGCTAACCCTTGTAGGTGTGCATCTCACCTTAAGGTATTTTTGGAAGGCAGGATGGTTAGCCACATATTCATCAAATGGCACCTTAACTGTGATGTTTTCTTTGCAAAACCGTGCCATGTCGGGGTCATCTTTCTGAATCTTTTTGATGCGCTTTCCTGCCTTAAGAGCACGGGGGAAAGGGATTGAAGCTAAGGAAACAGAGGATGAAGAGTCTGAATCATGAACTGAAAGATCATTCTTTGCATTAACGGAAACAGAGTTCTTCATACAAGAATCTTTTTGATGCAACATGGACTCGAAATCAAAACTATCTACTACAGGTTGTGGAATAGAAGCTGGAGTGGTATCCGTCACAACCGGAGATGCAAGGTCCTCCGTAGACTCAGAAGAATATCCATGCTGGCGATGCTGCGTACGTGCTCTCCTCCTCCTCTCGGCTCCCTGAGTAGAAATCCTTGAATGGTGCTGATGGGGCTCTGAAATATGATGCCTCTCCTCCTCGTCCTCTGAAGACTCCTCAGGTAGAGCTCCAGAGATGCCCCTCCTCATGTCCCTCGCCCGGTCAGGTACGACCACGGTCCTTCCACTCCTGAGTGACATGTGGTTAGCCTCGTCACACGAAAGAATCTCATGTTCATATTTAGGAGACGCTGAATAGTATACCTGACCAAAGTGCTGCTGAGAACTAGAACGGTTCAGGCTATTGGGGTTAGCCTGAACTTGGGCTGGGATCGAGGTAGAGGGTGCAGTCTGCTCGTCTTGCCATCTGGACAGGCGGTTGACATCCACCCGTAAGTCCTAAACCTCATTCCTGTAGGAACGTAGCTCGTCGAGTATCTGCTGCTGAATATCCATGGGACTAGACGATGAAGGAAGTGGGTAGGACTGGGAAGAAGAACGGGAAGACTGGCCCTGCTGGCCAGTGTACTGCCTCTGATGCTGCTGCTGGGGTTGCGGGCCTTGCTGGCCCGTCTGGTAATGGCCCTGTCGGCCATACTGCTGGTACTGCTGCCTCTGCTGCTGGGGTGGATGGAATCCAGGGCTCTGCTGTGAAGGAGGTGGTGCGGAGGTGAATGCGGTGTTGTGAAAGGTCGGGGGATGCTGATAGGTCTGTCGGTCTCCCGTACTTCCCTGCCTGGCAGGGTCCTGAGTATACCATATCCCATTCACCTCCCAAACTGGTGGAGGCTCCTCCTGGACGGTCTCTGCTACTGGAGGTGGCTGCTGGAAAGAGTGGGTGTAGGATTGGTCCTGCTCCCACGGCTGGGGTTGCCCTGACACCAACTGCTCCTGAACATGGTGAACTCGGTATACGGGAGCAGAGGGTGCAGTCACGGCGGGTATCCTTATCTTAGATACCTTCTCAGTCAACTCCTCCATCTGTTTTGGATGTTTGGAGATGCTCCGGTCTAACTCATCAATCCTCCTGTCGATCTTCTCAACTACAGTAAGCTTGTCAGCAAGAAGTCCCATGCTAGGGATCACATCCTGAGAGAGATCGACTACAGCTGATTTTCCCCCTCCAAGTGAGAGTGAACTGGGGGATGGTGTATAGGCCCTGCTGGCCATCTGTGAGCGGCTAGTTTCAGCCATCTGCTCGAATACCCTCCAGACGGTATCCGCTCCTCGTGATGTATAGCTGCCTCCACAGGCAGCGCTCACTAAACCCTGCATCTTAGGGTTGAGACCAGTGAAGAAGGATTGGACCAAGATGTTTTCATCTAATCTATGACAAGGGCACTTTTGCAGGATGTCCTTGAATCTTTCCCAAGCATCACAGAAGGCTTCATTGGGTAATTGGGAAAAACTCGTAATTCGTGTCCTCATCATGTTAGTTCTACTCAACGGGTAGAACTTCTTTAGGAATAGGTCCTTGAACTGGGCATAAGTGGTGACGATGATTCCAAGATTCTTCACCCAGTAATCGGCTTTTCCACCCAAGGCAAATGGAAGGGCTTTGAGCCTAATATAATCCTGGCTAACATTGTTATTTTTGAGGTTAGCACAGATGAGCTCAAAGTCCCTTAGGAATGCATATGGCTCCTCAGAAGCATTCCCATCAAAATGTGGCAGCAGGTTCAGAAAGTGCGGCTTCAACTCAAAATCAACCTCGGGTTCGGCCGGACTCAAGTAGTTATGAATTTGATATTGTCCAGGGCTATAAGCCGCATCCATTGGTAGTTGGACCCCAACATTTAACTGTCCTAACTGAGCTCTCAGTAATGCTTGTTGCTGCTCAGATGCAGCCAATTGGGCTAGTATACTTCTAATCGGGTCTTCATGGTTCTCTTCTTCCTCTTCTTTCTTCTTTGGAGGCATTTTACTCGTGTCTTCTATATGGCCTGAATCAGCAATGTGTTCTTTATTAGAAGAGGATTTATGATCATGATATTCTCACCAAGGCGATGGTCTTCCTCGGTGAGGTGGGAAGAGAGAAATGGAATGGTTTGAGGGTAACCATCCCGAGAGTGAGTGATCCTGGGCTCAAGAGGGTCATGAGTCCAGGTTGGTCCAAGTTGCGCTTGGACCTTTGAAGACGTACTTTTTGAAGGGTTCAACGAGAGATTCGCAAAGTCCGAATAAATATCCCCCCAATCAATCATCTTCGATGTCAAAAGAACCGATTAGATCACGATAATCAATGAGGCACTAGTTCTACGGTGCACGTAAATGTGCGGAATGAACTCACACAATACAAACGCAATTCAAACCCCCAATTTCACCAACTCAACACGTGATGGCCGTAAGAGTTCAGCCGATTTATCTGGTCAATTTTAGTTGGTGAGAATACAATCTTGGAAAGATTAACGAGTTGTTAGGTGCCCGTATTTTCCTACATACTGGCCCGGTTCTTACGACTAGTTTGACCTACTTTCAGCCAGTATAGGAGTAAGTACGGACCGTATAAATACGGCTACCCGTTCCTTGATGACTTAGGCGTCCTCTAAACCTCCCACTCTGCTAAGGAAGTCCGGACCGTTTACCGGCTACCCGTAAATCCTCACTGAAAAGTAGCTAATCGCCTAAAATGAAAGAACCGTAGTAAGTAAGAAATCCAGACTTGGCTCTATTCTAGGGTCGTCTCTCTCTCACTTGCAATTTAAACAAACAATGAGGACTTTCTGCACCCAAGAACAAGGGTTCTTTTTATTCCAATTAATTAGATCGACCTGCTCAATTCAGTCCCAATTTTAGAGTTAGGTTATCACTTGAAATTTATGTGAACACACAAGCACGTCTACCGTTCAGTCCCAATTTCCTTTAACCTTAAGTTGTAAAACAATATGGGAATCGGAAATCAGAATGCAAACAAGAAACTATGATGCATGCTCAGAAGAAGGTATACTTACAGTGAATCCCAGCAATCTTCATGCGTTATGCAAAACTGAATTTGTAAATATTACACTAAATGCATGCAGATCGAGAAAACCGCACCTAAACAATATACTATTAGCGGGGAAGAATTGATTTGATTTTGAGCTAAGTAGTACGTGTCTATGTGCGTCTCATTATGAATCTTATAAGATATGTGAATCTTCTAAGATAAGTGTGGCCTAATTTACGATGGGCACAAACAAGTTTGAATCTAAACTACCGTGTGCCTAATCCTTAATTTCGCCACTCAAGTCAAGCCCCACCCTCGCCGGAGAGTGAAACAGGCTCGACACACCACAAATAATGTCTAAGTCTTTTTACATGCGCGAGCTCTCAAACAAGAGCCGCTATAAAGAGCAAGCTACCTAAATAATTACAACAATTTACAAAATTCTCTCAAAAATAAATTGCTTTATCCTCGCACTTCAGCAGTCGGCGCTCCTCGCGTCCGTCGACCTCCGATGCACTCCAAGTCCACCGGGCCCTCGCAAGGAAACAAAGATTTATATTAGAGAGATAAACAACAAGATATATACAAAAAATATGAAGAGAAATAATTGCAAAAAAAAAGGAATAAATACAAGTGGCTCGGGGGTCAGACTACCCGAGTAAATGGAAAACTAAATCCAAATTTTTAAATTAGTCCCTAAGCCGTTTGCCTCCCCAGCAACGGCGCCATCTGACGAGTCGCTAAATACGTTGATTAATTCGTGTTCGTTGTAATACGTGTACTTAGCGATTCAGTCAGAACCGAGAGAAGATCTCCGTGAAGAGTGTCTCGGCTTTAATTTATATCCCGGTCAAGTCCGGGGTCGAACTCAGGGAGGCAAAGGAACAACTTGGGTTTAATTTGCAAATTTAAGATCTAGATATCCAAACGGTATTTTTTTATATTTTTTTTAATGCAAAAAGAAATATCAATGCAAGATGCGGTTGAATTAAAACACTACGAAAGCATACAACTTAGCCAAATTAATTTTAATGAGAAATTAATCCAATTTAGCCAAATTATATTTTTCCTAGAGTCCTAATCCAGTGATGAACACAAAACACATTTTTTTGGAATTTTAGGGGTTAAAATGCAACAATGAAAAATGCACACTTTTTATGGGTTTTTTCGCAATTTATCACACAAACAGAAAGCAAAAATTATGAAAAAAAATTACTGAAACTAAAACATGATGCAAGGAGACTACAATATTTTTTTTAGAATTTTTTAACAATGTATGAATTTTTTTATGAATTTTTTAGTGAAAATAGAGTGACAGTGAGTAAATAATTCCTAATTAATCCATATTATCAATTTAATCAAAATGCAAATTATCTCAAGTAGATATTTAGATGAGCAATCCAGGAGACTTGAAATTTCGTGAAAAGAATGTCTGTGGATTTAATTAAAAATCAAATACAAAAATCACTCAATAATTTATTGTAGGCACAAGACAACTCCAATAGATGTGAAATTTGGACTGTACGTTCATCACATATCAAGGCATCATATATAATTTTTGTGGAGTTTTTGGAGCAACCGTGTGTGAGATATAATTTTAAGAGCACTGAGTGGGTAAAATATGCAAAGTTTCAGTTAATCATTTTTAATTTATTACCCATGTAACATAAAAATACAAACAAATATCCAGAATGTAGAAAACTAGTTGCTCAACATAATGACATTTTTCCTTGAATAAAATGATGCCAAAATGAGGTCCAAATTAATGCCTAAACATAGGGGTATCTCTGCAAATATGTAAATGACTTAAATAACACAACAAAAGCACATGACTGTTTTGTAATTACAAGAACTTGACGGGAAAAGTTTGCAATTTGTACAATAAAATAATAATAATAAAAAAAAAGTGGACCTTTCTTCTTCCTGCTTGGGCGTGAGGAGGAGAACCCAAACGGGGATGAAGTCGGCGGCGGTGGAGGACGGCGGGTAGAGGTGCACCGCGCGCGCGGCCGCGCGGTACCACTTGGCTGGAGGCGGCGGCGGAGGGTGTTGACGGCGGAGGGCGGTGGGGGCAGCGAGGGGCTGCTGGCGCGGGTTGTGGGGTGCTGCGGCAAACCACAGGAGCTCGCGGCCGGCGGGCGATGTATTGGTCGCGCGGCTGCGCCGACGCGAGGAGAGCTGGGGGGGGGGGGGGGCGGAGCCGGTAGCGGCGTTGCCGCTGGCTGGGAAGCCGTCGGCGGTCGGCTGTGGAAAGGAGGGGCGGCGGCGGTGGGTACCTCCCACTGCTGCTGCCGTATTATTTTTTTTGTTTTTTTTAATTTTTTTTGATTTTTTTACTGTTGTAATAAAAGGGAAGTTTTTTTTTGTTTTAGATTTTAAATTTTTTTATAATTTTGATTAGACAGGGATTAAACATGGTAAAAAAAATGATGATGGTGAGGATGATAAACTAAACAAATGAGGGGGAAAATGGTGTGATGGTGGTGGTGGAAGGGATGATATGTTTGTGCTAAAAAAATTTGCAAAAAGGCTAGATAAACTAAAATTACCTACGTGAACGCGGATGCCTATGGAGTGCTCGTGAGAGCACGGTCTTCGCTCGAATCGCCGGCGCGCGATGAGCTTGAGCAGCGCGCGGTTGCGGCTGCGATGTTGGCCAGAAAACCAACGGATCACACCGGAGAGAGGGCCGTCGTCGCTCGACCGCGGTTGCGTCGCTGTCACCGATTCAACTCAGGGAACTAGGCTCTCCTCACATAAAGATGGATCAAAGGCAAAAATGAGGAGAATGGCATGTATATAAAGAAGAAAAAAAATGGAAGTTAGAATTAAGATGGAGTGGGATGGAGGTTAATAAAATGGTGGAGTTGAATTAGAAGTTAGAAAATATGGTGGAGTAATGGAGTTGAATTGGTGGTTATTGTAGAGAATGTAAAATAAAATAAATAAATGAATAAAATAAAGTTATCTACTTTAATTACAATAGAATAAAAAAATAAAATAGATAGTGGACAATTTACAAGGGAAGACAAACAACATGTACACATTTTTTTTTACTTTTCTAATATGTATTTTTTTTGTCTTTTTAATAAGAGATATTTACAACGGAAAAATACAATAAAATAATATAAATAAAATACAACACAAGCATGATATTTTTGTATTTTTAATAATTAAGAGAGATACAATAAAAAATGAAGAAAGTATGAATATATACATACTGTACAATGTGCATCTAGGTCCCAAAACCCAACTTTTGCAAATGAGCTCCGATTTTAATGAAACCACTTCCGTTTGATAGATAATTTTCTAACTTGAACTTTAAAAGTGAGTTTGGTGAATTTGGAGTTCATACGGAGCGGGAATTTAGCTTGGAAGTTGGACTTTACGGCTTTTTCTCTTTGGGATCTAGGAGCAGTTATTTGAGGTAAAATTTATTTTGTATTTTTGTATTTTTATATACATTATTATGAACAAGTTAGAGAAAGAATTTGCCAAAAAGGAGTTGAAATGAAATTATTAAAAATCCATGAAGTTTTGGGCTATTTACAAGTATAAAACTCCTTTGATTTTGCGGCTTTTTTTATTGTTAATTTATTTTGTACAATCTTATATACAGTAATTAGTGTGTTTTATTTACAAGAGGTATTTGTTAATTTATTGATTTTATGGACATTTATTTGGGATTTTACTCGGGGATTTTACTAAGATCAAGATATAGCGATGATGAATCGCGGATTCATCACAGCACCGCCCTGCGGCCGAACCACCGGTACCACGAAGCTCAGCCACACCTCCTCCTTGGCCACCGCTCCCACTCCAGTCTACCCCCTTCACATCCACCTGGGCCTGGCTAGCCCCGCCGACCTCGAGGCACACCTCCTCCATCATGTCCGCCATAGCATCTCATGTGCGGGCTGCTCAGCCAACTCCCGCATCTTCCAGCGGTGACCCACATCGCTCTTCTCTGCAACCGCCCCTCCCAGAGCACGCGACGTGCCACGTCCGTGCGGCCAGCGATCGCCTCCGCTCAGCTGCCGCCCACTGACGCGTGAGAAGAAGGGCAACAGCGGCCAACCCCCTCATCTTGCTAGAACGAGAAAGACGAAAAACCCTTGGTGGGGAAATATCTTTTGGTAAAATTGCATTCAATCCCCCGAAACTTCTTGGAATTACAATAAAGACCACAAGCTCTAGAATATCACGTGCCACACAGATGCTAATTAGGTAAATTGCATCTTCGATCGTATTTTTCATTATTTTTAAATTCGGTCCAGAACATTGTGTAATTGCAATTAAGTCCATGTACCGCAAACTTTAACTTTACATGCACTTTTCATCAGAATAAATATTTTTATTGTTCGAAAAATTATCAAAAAAATTATGCATGTCCCTGCTATAGTTCTTATCATTGTATAATTTTTTCATGAATTTTTATTGACTTTTGAAATTTTTAAAAAATCAAAAATAGTGACTTTTTGCTTGCCTAAAATTTTAAAATTTATAAAAGTTCAAAAAACTTGCTAAAAAATTCCTAAAAATTATTGTAGGTTTTTTTGTTGCCTTTTAATTTCTATCCAACTTTTGTGTATTTTTCATTTATAAAACTCCAAAAAAATGTGAAAAACTAAAAATCTTAAAAAATTTGTAGAAAAATCCAAAAATTGTAATTTTAGTTCCTTTTTGTAGACATTTGTATATAGTTTATAAAAATCATTGCTAGGAGTTTTGGGCACTTAAAATATTTTTATGTTGCAAATTTCTCCAGGATGTGCACAATTTCGCATTTTCTCACAGTTTGATTTTTAAAAAAATGCAAAAACATTTGAATGTTACACAAAAATTCCCAAAAAAATCAGAATTTTTAAAACCCAAAAATATCTTCTCTGGATTTTTCTGAGCATTTTTGGTATAATTAAAAATTACAAAAAAAGAGTTGGTGTGCATATTTTGTGTGCTTGTTCATATTATTCATTATTTGAAAAAAATGTTAAAATCAAAATCACTAAAATTTTTAAAATCAGAAAATACCAAAAAAATAATTAGAAAGAAAAAATTAAAAATTTAAAAAAGATAAAAAAATCACAAAAACCAAGGATAGTTAGCCTTTGAGATTCCTGTTTTTCTCTTAATTAATTTGTGATTAATTGAAAAACCCTCGGGATTTGTATCCTCCCTGAGTTCGACCCTGTCCGCTATACATGTTAATAAATAGCAAAAATAAAATAAAAAATTGTTTTTCGTGGGATGTTTGGGGATAACGACTTATTTATCATTAATTTATGATCCTCGAGAAAATCGCGAACAAGAAAATGGCATCGTTGCCGGGGAGGCACGGTTAGGGTTGTTTGGTTTCTCTTTTGACCTGCTATTCTTGGTTGTAAATATCTGTTTACATTTTGTCATTCACTTATTGTTCATATCCACTAGATTCATTTCATTTTTTTTCTCATATTTGATAATTGTATTTCTTACACAATCTCCTTTCTTTTTCTTGTGAGGGCCCACGGAGCGATGGAGGCGATTCTATGAGAGACGAAGCACCCAAGCGGTGTGGAGGCGGCTTGATTCTTCACCAAACCACAGTAGCATGAGAAGAGGAGAAAACAATTAAAAAAGAGAGAGAGAGTTTTTCTTTTCTACCATTCGAACTTTTGTAAACGGACATTCATTTGTTGCGGGGTCTGTTTCGCCAAGTGCCGGTGCACTTGGGGGACCTCATCGATTTTGTTTTCATCACCTTGTTTTTCTTTGTTTCCCACGGATTTTGTGAGCTACCTCTTGATTGCTTTAACTAATTTGCTTGAGCCAGGTAATTAATTAGGTCCAAACACCCTAAACAAGAAATTTATGTGCCTATAGAGTAGAGTGTAATTTGGACTTAGTCAAATTAACTTGTTCATGCTCGTTAATAGAAGCTATCATCTAGGATGGTTCACTTGCATCATATAGGATAGTTTATTTCAATTCTGCGCGAGTCACTTGCATGTAGAGTGCTGGCAATAAGGTACGCATCTCTAACCCCTGCATGCGTCATTGTTTTTAATCGCGCATTGGCATTTCCGATCTCCTTCCTTGTTTTCACTCACATAAGTTAAAAAGGAAATTGGACATTCGGTAGGCGATTCTTTTAAAATATTTTAACTAAGTTACAACTGCCTAAAATACGGGTCTGCTAAAGAAAACTCGATCTTAAAATAAACACAAGGAGAAATCATTATTTTGGGGAGAGTAACCCCCTTCATTGTTTGGTTTGCTTGAGCGAGAGAGCGCCCCACATACTAGGATAGAACCACGCCCGAACTCTTTTCAGACTACTATCTTAGGTTAGACGTTCTCCAGTGAGGATCTCTCCAGTAGCCTGTAAAGAGGCACGTGACGTCCTTAACAGAATGAATTGATCGGGTAGCCGGTAAATGGTATGCAATTCATACTTGCTGGGAAAGATCTAACTTCGGGATTGGGCCAGTCTCCTGAGAGCATTGGGATCCTAACATCTCGCTTTAACCGCTTTGATAGATTGTATTGTCATGAAACTCTAACATTGACAGGATAATTGACAGAACCTTCACGATCTTCACTTTGAGTTGAGTTGGTGAACAGGGGGTTTGTATTCTGTTTGATTGCTTGTGTGCATACTCGATCCTTCTGTGCATTTGCGCCTTTTTCTCCATATCTTTTGACTTGAGCACCTGTGCTCTCCCGATCTCGTCTTTTGTTTCGGAGATGGCCGACTGGATTTATTTTAATCCAATCTTCACGGATACCTCGTACTCTCCGCACGATCCACCTTTCTTTTTCCAAGAGGACTTTCCTCCTGATTTTTGTGCATATCTGCCTAACCCATTATTTCAGGAATTGGAGGACTTTGATTTTCACCCACCCTTATTCAACCCACCCAATCCTGGGATTTTGGAGTCCCCTTTTATGATTTCCACACTTGATACACTGAACCAGATGATGGAGCATATGAATTCAAGGATTAGCAATCTATTTAACATAAATACGAGTCAAAATACTGATCCACTATTTTAGGATATTTATTCACTTGAGGATAATCATGACAGCTTACAATCGCCCAAAATACATAAAATGAGAAAATTTTCTAAATCCAAAAAGATTCTGGGAAACACA
This sequence comes from Ottelia alismoides, assembly GCA_037367405.1. Lineage (NCBI taxonomy): Eukaryota > Viridiplantae > Streptophyta > Magnoliopsida > Alismatales > Hydrocharitaceae > Ottelia > Ottelia alismoides. The sequence goes on from JAZKJV010002963.1 coordinate 132,102, forward strand.
TTGTTGATTCATTTTGTGAGGAGAGGACCAAAATGCCCGATCATTTACCCACACATATATCCACCACATTTCCCGATCTTGACCCCGAGGATTCCATTATACATACAACTCGTGGCAATACTTGTGTAAATGCTGATTCTAACCTCCTCCCTTATATGGATGCGGTCCAAAAATTCCAAAAAAATGTTGACAGAACCCAAAGTATTGTCCACCATTCACGAGATTATTAAAGCCCCACTTCAACAGGCCATGACATATTTATCTACTCCTCAACACAAGAAGAGAAAGCGAAGGAGAAGATCTGAGCGTCACATCTTGACTATGGCTACTGCCTATACCATCTCTCACCGTCTATATTTTAAGAAAGGGAACACTGCCACACCTCTTGTGAGTTGCTCCATATCTGACTATTCTTGTGATAACAGTCTCCTTGATGGCGGTTCATCAATAAATATAATACCCTTCTCAATGGTACATTCTCTTCATCTTGGGCCTCTTAAGAAAATTAGGATGATAGTTCAATTTGCTGATGGATCTATCAAGAGGCCGAAGGGTATTCTAGAAAATGCTGTCATTCTTATTCAGGGCATGAATATCACTTCGTATTTTGTTGTAATGCCCATGGAGACCTCCACCCCTGTGGAACAACCTCCAATCATCTTGGGACGACCTTTCCTCGCCTCTGTGGGAGTCGTTATTGATTATGGTTCAGGAGAGATTCGTTTCCATTCTGATGTAGGGAGCGATGTGTTAATCACTACACCCACTACTGTCCAGAGACCCACTTACTATTAGAGCCCGCCCGTGTTTGCAAACCCCAAGTTATTTGACCTCGATGATAATATCATATATTCTTGTTATATGTTGGATGGTACTGAAACCCAATAGTTCCTCTTGAAGGAGGAAGACTTGAAAAGCACAGACCTTGGAGTTCCCCCTTCTAGTATGTGGCGATGCATTGATGACATCCGCGAAATTTACACGATAGACACCTTAGAGCGGAAGGCAGAATCTGAGACTAGACAGGATGGACACGATTCGACTACTTCCACTGATGAGTCCATTCTTATTCACCCTGATTCAGATGAGACCGACCAGGCTAAATTTGATTTGATTGCTTTTATAAAGGATTTGGGCCTTTTGAAAAAGATGATGATCCAGTAGAGGCTCGCTAGGCTGAAATTGACCCTACTTTTTCTGATAATGATTTTAAGCCATTTTACTTTGATGTTTACGAGACTTCCCAGGAAGAACATGACCACACTACTTCCAATAATCGGTTTAGGCCTGCACAATCCGAAACCGCTAAGGATACATTCTTGGTCAATCCTACTCAGTTTATGTCTAATGATGATCCCAATATCGATCTACACCTTGTCAAATCCATACCTCAGTGGTCCAGCAAGAAGGTTTGCTTTCGACCTTCTTGACCTTTGTACTTCCACTCCTCTTGTATATCCTTTCGTTTCACTCTTTCTTCTCCCGTTTTATCATTCACCCCTTTTCCGTTTGTATATATGCTATACTTAAGATGTGCTTTATCCTAAGTATATGGGGGGTGAATGACTTGTGTTGTTCATATTCGTCATGTTCATCACTCTTATTGTTGCCTATACTAGGGATACTCTACCCTAAGTATAGGGGGGTGATGTTGTTCATAATGTGTCTTTTTATTTTTGAGTCTGTACATTCTCTTCATCGGTTTTCCCCTTTTCTACACTCTAATATACTTAGGATTACTTGATCCTAAGTATGGGGGGATCAACTTCTCTTATTTTTATCCTTTCTTTGAGTCGTTGGAGCATAGGAGTCTTTTCACTTTTCTATACTTAGCACGAGTTATGTCTTCCTTTTTTGCTCTCTAATCACTATGAGGACATAGTTCGAGCAAAGTATAGGGGCGTGTCGTATATATTGTATATAAACTTTATACATAACTCGTATTTTTAAATATTTTTATTTGGGGGGTTATGTTTATAATTTTGTAAAATCCAAGTGTGTAATAAAACAAAAATAAAACAAAAAACAAAAAAATAAAACAAAACAAAAAAGACAAACAAAAAAATAAAAAAAACACACAAAATAAAACACACAAAACAAAACAAAAAAATAAAAAGCACAAAAAAGAGAAAAGAAAAAAATAGATATAAAAAGATAAAAAAACAAAAAATATCTTGTATATACTTGTACATTTTTTACTAACTTCTTTTCTTTCTTTAAAAAAACCATTATAAAGCCAAAAATCTATAAAACATGCATAAATAAAAAAACACCTTTTCTTTTACATATGCATTTTCCTCCAAAAATCCATAAAAAGTTCAAAATTAGACAATTGTTTAAAAAATGTTCTTTTCAAATGTGCAACATTTTTTTTCAAAAAAAATTGCATTTCCATGCATTTGCATGTGCATTTTTCAGGATAGTATTGCCATTTAAACTATGTCTAGAATAAAATTGAAGTCATCTTAGATCAATCATTTCCCATAAGTTTAATACTCAATATTGTCCTAATTTCTTTATTTTCCCTTTCATTTTCTTCTTCTTCACTTATTCTTTCAAATAAGTGTTTGCGAAGGGACTAGAAAAGGTAAAGCATAGTGGTATGATGAATCTGCGATTCGTCATCTTTATTCACTTATTTTAGCTTAAAATCCCTTATAAAACACATGTTAATAACACCAATTCCATATTCTTACTAACTTGCATCTGTGTGTAAATAATGTATATTTGTATATTATTTTAACCTAAAATAAAGAAAGAAAGAAAGAACGAAAATAAAAAGAAAAGAAAATAAAGAAAGAAAGACTATATACAGGCTGATTCGAACCCCGAGAGAAGGTCAAGACTTGACTTGATCGACCAGGAATAATGTAGGGGGAGATAGGGTCCTCAAGCTGAAAATCCAAAAAAAATGTGTGTGTTGTTGTAAATACTTCTCCCTTATTCTGTGTATAATTGTATAAAACTGACACTAACTTATTTGTGCCATAATTGACCTCAAATCAAATAACTTTCAAAATCAAAGTTGTAAATAAAAATATGTTCTAATTAATAAAAATAATTGCACAATTAAATCATGTATAGAATAAAAGTAACCACACATGGAAAAAGCCAATAAGCACTAATTGAAAGACCAATTATGGCTCCATATGAACTCAAATTGAACCAATCTCACTTCCATTGGATTCAAACTTAAATTATCTTTAAATTGGCTATAATTTCATAATTTTTGGAGTTATGAGTAAAAAGTTGTTTTTCCGGGGTGGTTTATGCAATTTTTCCATGTATTTTGTACATATTTTATTTGTATATATTTGTAAATATTTTTATTAATTATTTAAATAAAAAATAAAAATAAAAGTAAATTATTTTTTTTTAAAAAAAGAAAAAAACTAATTTCCTTAATTACCCTTGTATATATTATCATATATGTATATAGTATATATATATTTGCTATTCTCAATTAACCACAAAAAAAAACATTTTTTATTCAAACAAATAAAGTGACGAAAATTAAAAAAAATAGTTAATTTTGTAAATAGTTTTATCTCTCTTTTACTTTATCTCATTTCAAATTTTATCTCTCTTATCTCTTCCACCAAAAAAATCCAAAATTCAAATTTCATCTCTATCTTTTCTATTTATATTGCTCCTTCTCATCTTGCTAAAATGAGAAAGACGAAAAACCCTAGGGGGAGGAAATATCTTTTAGTAAAATTGCATTCAAGCCCCCAGAACATCCTGGAATTACAATAGTCCCCAAGCTCTAGAAGACCATGTGCCACACACATGGTAATTAGGTAAATTGCCTCTTCGATCGTATTTTTCTTTATTTTTATATTTAGTCTAGAACTTTTAATAATTGCAATTAAGTCCATGTACCGCAAACTTTGACTTTACATGCACTTTTCATCAGAATAAATATTTTTGTTGTTCGAAAATTTCTCAAAAAATTATGCTTGTTCCTGTTGTAGTTCTTATTATTGTATAAATTTTTCATGAATTTTTATTGACTTTTGTTATTTTAAAAAAATAAAAAATAGTGACTTTTTGCTTGCCTAAATTTTGAAAATTTATAAAAATTCAAAAACTTGCCAAAGAAAATCCCAAAAAAATAATGTTCGTGTGTTTTGTTGCCTTTTAATTTCTATCCAACTTTTGTGTAGTTTTCATTTATAAAACTTCAAAAAAATGTGAAAAACTAAAAATCTTAAAAAATTGTAGAAAAATCTAAAAAAATCTTAAAATTGTGAATTAAGTTCATGTTTGCAGATATTTGCATATAGTTTGTTATAAAAATAAATGCCAAGAGTTTTGGGCACTTAAATTATTTTTTTAGTTGCAAATTACTCCAGGATGTGCATAATTTCGCATTTTCTCACTGTTTGATTTTAAAAAATACAAAAAACATCTAAAAAATCCACAAAAATTCCCAAAAACATTTCAAAACTTTTAAAACCCAAAAATATCTTCTTTGGATTTTTCTGAGTATTTTTGGTATAATTGAAAATTACAAAAAAAAAGAGTTGGTGTGCAAATTTCTTGTGCTTGTTCATATTGTTTGTTATTTGAAAATAAAAAAAAATTGCAAAATCAAAATCACTAAAAATTTGAAAATTAGAACATACAAAAAAAAGAATTAGAAATAAATGAAGGAGATGGGATAATACTCAAGCGCATCACAGAAGCGTGAGCATCGTATCGAATACGACGAAGAATGACTAGTCAAACTAGTTGTTCTATGTAGCAGAATTTAAAAAATCATGTGACGAAACCGCCTGATCCAAGAATGATTCTTGGATCGTTTCATCTAAACCACATCAAGTATGTAGGAATACCTCTTGAAGCGTGGTTGATCGAGTCTCTATGAAAAGAGACCTCCTGTCTCAAGTCCGATCTTTGAAGACGACGCTTGCGAGCGCCGGGATGAACCGCGTGAACCTCGCAATCCAAGATGTTGAATCCAAGCGTGGAACTCCCGATCTCATAGAACGAGATCAAACGCCTTCTTCGTGAGAGAAGCACACCAAAGAAGAGGGAGAACCGAGAGTCGTCGAGGCGGCATCACAACGGCGAGTCGACGAGGAAGATATCTTCTTCTTCTCTTAAGATGGACGGCCAACAATATGAGAGAGAGGAAGAGAGGACGTGTGGAATGAGAGAAGAGAGAGCTTATAATTCTTGTTCTTATTGTAACCCTAGAGAGCACGGAGTCCCTCTCTTTATATACGGTTTGGAAGTCCAATGGATCTCAATCCATGGGACACACAAAATCAATGGATGTGATTGATTTGTGTTTCTTTCAATGGTCAAGATTGTTGTTGGTAAAAAATACAACAATTAATTTAATTTAGATTACATATATTTGATAAATTAAATATTATTCAATCATAAATCAAATCACCAGTATTGGAGATAATGGAGATGAATTCTCCACATTCTATATGGAATCATGGACGGCTACAAATTCCATTTTGGAATGGCTAGCAGTCCACACATTCCTATGTGGAATGTGAGAATTTCCAATGAAATCCAAGATTTCTTGGATTGCTCATATCTCCAATTACAACGACAATTGTTGTAAAATATTAAAAAATAATTCACAACTATTTTGAGAATATTGCAATCTTGCCATTGGAAGATTGTGAATCAAATTCACAACCTAAAACAAAAGGTAATTTACATTTTCAATTAATTATACAATGTGAATCCAATTCACACCAATAATTAGTCAACAAATATAAGTCACAACAAGCTCTCTATAATACATTATAAATCATAATTATAACATATTAATAATTGGATATTGCTATCCATATTATTCCTATCCATAATAATTAAATCTCATTTAATTATATTGGACCATCATTCATATACATCCATTAATGTGAATCATATTCACATTATTCAAGATAATTAAATCACATTTAATTATTCACTTCTCAAAGCTTTGATATAATTCAACTATGGAGTTATTCTTGAACCCTTTCAAAAATAATGTGCTTTCTCCGCAGATACTTGGAGATAAGGACATGGCGAATGTATTGTTCCACGTATAGTGACTTGGATATTGAGATCACATCTCAAATCCAGATCTCATGGACCTCCCACAGATGCTTGATTAAATCAAGGTTGTAGACCTAATCTTCTCATTGCATCTGAATCTCATTCAGACCAATGTCCAATACATGGATAAAGATCATGTCACTTCTCTACTGAGAGGAGTCACTAAAATCCAAACTTATTTCATCACTCCCTCGAAATGGAAGCATCATGGATATACAATTGTTTATGATCAAATCACCCTCAGGTATTCCTAAAACCTATACATCCTGCATACTGGAAGCCTTATGATCAACCTGAATATATAGATCAATTTTACACTGTCATCTTCAGGGTTTGATCACCAAGTTTCTCAAATCTTGGTCATTGGGAATTGGTATCGATCATATGCTTTCTCGAAGCATATATTATACCTTCAAATTCTTGTCATGCTTCCAAAGCATGACGACCATGGATGGAATTTGATTGGTCCCAATGCCTCATGAGTGAGCTCATGTCTCCCGATTCACATGTGAAACTGTATGATCCCTTTGAGAGATCGTACTACTCATATGCCCTTACATGCACACCAGCTCGTCGGTGTATAGACCTTGGTTAGGTCATCTACCTATTGGTCTGCCAAATGTACATACTCAGACATATAGTAACACATCTGTTTTTGGTCAGAGGATGCATGCCTATGCTGTGACAATATTCAACATAGGTCTTTGGTTATCTCAATCTTGTTCAGTCAACCCATTGACTCAATTAATCTTACACCTTCAAATCACTATTCCCATGCAGAGGACCTGCATCAAGAGGTCGGTCAGATATCAACCAAATGAGAAAGGATTGCCATCTCCTACTCAGACTGGAGATCATCACTTAACAATCATTTGATGGTGCTTGATGAGTCCTCTATCTAACTCTTTAGATATTCATCCAAGCACTATCCGCTATGATTCAATAACTGAATCAAGAGCTGTATGATCATCAAGATGGCCATGGTACATAACCCTAATTGTACTAAGGGACCTATTATGCAAAATATATATTCTTCATTTCAGCTTAGGGAATGATATTCGCAAGAACATTTATTGTATAATGGCTCACCGTGGGCTCGTATGTCCAACAATCTCCCACTAGCCCATAGAGCCATTAATGGGCTAATTACTTAAACCCGCACTCATGTGACAATCATAGGCTATTAAGAAAATAGCTACGTAAGCTGATCATCCACTTTGTTCCCAAGAGACTACGCCAAGTCCTTTTATGGCACTTGCATATCTCCTAGTAACAGCATTCGCATCTAATGCGAATGTTGCATCTTATGCAACCAATACTCAAACATGTCAGTCATAGTGTTCTTGACACTATACCTCGATAATTTTTATAACCATCATGTAATTTCTATTATCCTTGTCAGAATACCCTCATTAATGGAGATCTTTATCTCCTAAGGTATTCATAGTTAAGACCTTTTAGATCTCTATCTATAAAGTCTTAATTTCTTAAAAATAAGACTTAGAGATCACTATCTCACAAGATTTGTCCTCTATGAATATATAGTTATTACCTAAATCAAGTGTTTTATTACCGTAGTAGGATTAGTAACAGTTTACTACTCCCACTGCATGGTAGACATCTGGATTTTCTACACATCTAGCATACACCCGGCTTCTCAGAACTGATGCACAAGGGCTAGAAGTTTTAGCATTCACATCCTCAACTCTTTGAGGGGCTATCCATTTAGATAGGTCAGTACCCTATCTAGAGGGAAAGAAGCCTTTCTTAGAATTTTCCAAAAAATGGAAATGTCCAAGGTGTACAATTAATATGATGGTCCCAATATCCTCTTCTCTTTGCTTCTGAACAACTTCAGAACTAAGATCTAAGAGGTATCCTTGAGATCACATCTCAATGTATGGAATAGCCAGTCTATAAAACACTTATTATTATCCTCATATCATTAAAATGATTAGGATATTATCTACATTTAGCACGATGAACACAATGGTACTCCCATTAAGATTCATATGGTACATCAAGATTCTATCTAAAATCATAACATTTATGAATTCATTAGATCCAATGTTCCAACTACAAGAAGCTTACTTGAGTCCATAGATGGAATTTCTTTTGCTTTCACTCCTTACTTTCTTCAACCATGAAGCTCTGGGGCTAATTCATGTGAATATCCCCAAAGAGGTATTCACGGAGGAATGCAATCTTGACATACATCATGAAGATGTCATAGTCAAGTTGTGTAGCTATAGTCATCAATATTCTGATGGGTTCAAGCATGGTCACTAAAGAGCAAGTCTCATCGCAAGCTAGGTCTTCTCTTCAGTGTCCAACTCATGGCTACGAACCGTGCTTTGAACATTTGTACCTTCTCATCAGGTTCCCTCTTTCTCTTGAAGACCCATTTACACCTTAATGGGTCTTACCCATATAGGTGGATGCTCGAGGGTCCATATACAACACTTGTATATGAAGTCTACTATAGACATTATTGCTAACATCCACCTTTCCATGACATGATCTTCAGAAGCTTCATCACATGAAGTTCGATCAATATAAGATTTCTCTCACACATGGAATTCATCCTCAAACTCATTTGAAGAGGTACTGGTGGTTCATCTTTAATTGTCCTTTTTAGTTTCTGATTTTTTTAGGAGCCTCATTATTTTCTCAAGATTAAATGAGTTCCTTCACTTCATTTTCATCTTGATTCTTCAAGAGAGTAATCCTCTAAGAATCATATCCTTAGAGCTAAGATCTTTAAAGAATCTCAAGGTCATAAAGTAGGTATCCAATACCATCCTTTATTTTCCTAATGAAGTAACACTCTCTAATGCTAGATTCCAGCATACTAGCATGGAACCTTATAAGGATATATATTGTAGTCTCTACTACATATATACCTTCGAAACTAAGATGTAGTTATGCTAATATTCATCATTGATCAAATCATGTCAAACATGATCCAATTGTATCTCCCTACAAGTCTCTAGTTTAGGTGCATTAGGAGGATTGAGATAGGAATGGAAATTCCTTTCTCCTTAAGGTATTCTTAAATTCATCTAAGCTACCTAGGTTAAAACAAACTCATTTCATCTTCCTTCAGACTTCGGTTCTAAACCAAAATTGTGAAATCTTTGTACATTCTAAAGCGTTCTTGGTGAAGTGAAGAAATTTCATATCACAATTAATCATCAAATGATATCACATATCATCAATGTTTATTATGATACAGATGATCCACATACATCAATATGTATGATATCTTGAATATCTTGGAATCTAACACCATTCCCAGAGATGGGTATATTGGACAGTTTTACTTTGAATACAATATTCACAAGTATGTAAGATTTGAAATTCCAGACATTCTAAAGTTCATCTCTTACTAGTTTATTGATCTCATCAACTGACATATGTCCAAGGTTTGATGCTAGATCATTGTCAAATGATCTTTATCCTCCTATTGATCTTATAAGGTTTAATTTTCAGTATTAGAACCATTCCTTAATTTTTATAATTTAGTAGTGTCCACTAGATTTTAGATTACTATCTGAAATATCTCCATCATAACTCTTTATGATAGATCTATTACATAATTCTTGTTTATTTCCAACATTTAGAAATAAACAATGATTGTATTTTGATATCTAGGTCATAGAGACATTCTCTAAGACAAAGGCTCTCTCACTGAAAATAACAAGTCCATCTATCAAATAGAGATTGTTGCAACAATTGCACCAATGTCCATGTGGATGACCATTAAACCTTAAAATCAAATTTTATGGTCTTCCATACATATGCAACTAATTTCAAGTGTCATTAGAAGAATGAGATACAATTATTAGACTTTTATCTTATCCAATAAGAAAATCAATTTCAATGAATAAATGTAGATTATTCTGATGCACTATCCGAGTCATTCTCTAAGGATCTAGATCGACTTGATAGTCATACTATCTATACATAAGCTTATTGCAGTATCGGGATTTATCCAACTATTTGGATGTAATATGGAAGTTACAAAAGTACGGTCAACTCTTTGACTTTCCTTATTACTTGGGTCCAACCCATGCTTCCACTGCGCTCCCTTTATCTATAAGCAACCATTGTTCAAGACAAAGGATCTCTTATGTCGAAATCAAAAAAAAATTAATATAAGAGTATTTCAACATTAATACATGCTTCATTTAATTCATACAATATGAATAATATGAAGCATTATGAATGACCAGAGTATAGACAGTAGAATGATGACATCCATCATATCTAAATACATCTTAACTCTTAAAGACTTGGGTTCAGGCGGGTACTCAAACAATTTGAATACATCATCTCTTATAGAGCCACCAATCTGCATGATGCAGAGAACCACGTCATTCATGATTAAATGTAGAGCACATATGTGTGCCAACATCTTCTTCGGATTTTATAAGGGTTATTTGACAATTACGATCATCATCGACATGTCACTTCCAAATTATATTCGATGAGAGATCAGAACTATAGAGACATACAAACCCTAGGGTTGAAGTCCTATTATCTATTATAATTGTCATTCCTCACTATTATGAGGAAACTTGCACATTGCAACCACATACAATATGTGTCCAACTGCATGTACAATATCTTAATCATGGATCCAATCCATGATATTTTACTGGTTATAATTGAGAATAATATTGAGTTGGTTTAATGAAGGATTATCTGAAATAAGAAATTTGCATAAGTGTATATTTTATATATATATATATATATTACTTTGATTTTGGAATTTTTTATATCAAAGTTGTCATGCCATGTCTACAATGAAAGTTCACTCCCTTAATCACTTTCAATGTAAGAGTTATACTTACCAATATATCTCAAGCAAGATCTAGGATCTCCTTCCTTATCTTTGTCACATCCCAATAATATGAGAATCTATAACTCGGATAAAAAGAAGCGGGAACACATTCCTTCTTGCAAGTCCAACTTGCATTTCCCAAGTTGGTCTTTAACACCCGAGTGCACCACTCCTAAGGTGATGTTGATCCGCTGTTAATTGAACCAACCGTCAACAAGAATAGTACTCGCTATGCGCAATCCAATATTGCCCAAATAATATGGGGATCCGATATTGGGGTCACTACGCATACGACCTTACTCTTTCGAGAAGCAAAGAGCCCGATTCAGATGCGCTTGTATACATGAGCTGTCACTTCAGACAAACGTCTCCTATATGTAATCCCTGGCGACGGAAACCCTTCACCTTGACGGGAGACCATGGTTGTCACTTATGTGATCCACCACCTCATATTCAAATTTTATGTAATTATCATGAATCATATTCACATAATTAATTCTTCGAAGGGAAATACACATCTACTCATAATATAGTATTTTTAATTTGGATATAATTAATTTAATCACATTAAATTAATTATCAATCCAATTCAATCAACAAACTTGATTTTACTTGAATATATGGTATTATCTCAAAGTACGTATTAATTCGAAATTTAATGATTAGAAAATACATCATGGTCTCTCAAGCATCATTCGTTACCCACTGTCATGGCCAGTACCGGCAGGAGTGGGACGGACCGCAACCGGTGAGACCCGCTACCCCAATGCTCCCTGACTAGACACCATATCTGCCTCGAAAAAAAATAATGTCGAGCCAATCACTTTGTACTTGAGATGATCATCGGTTTTTCAACCGAAATTATACCATATAGTAATAATCAAAACAATTTTTATTATAAGGAAATTTGCTAGACCCAATCCTATTCAAGCAAGTTGTTTGTTGATTGTGTTTCCAATTATGATCTAGATCAAATCTAATCAATTTATTGGTCGAGGCCATGTCAATTTAGGAAATAATAGTCACTAAATATTTCTCAAATATTTTTCCATAATTATTTCAGGTAATTAACAATTAATTTCACTAATTGACAATCGCATGGTTCTTGATATAAAATGTAATTTCAGCAGTAACCCCTACTTACGAAAATTAGCATATCTCAATCAAATTAAATCCAAATTACTCAAAATCAGTTTCCTAAGATTGCTAATTTGATTTATGACAGAACCAAAGTGATATTTCATGTATTTGTTGGCGCATCAAGACAGTAATTAATTCATTAGTCATGTTAAGATTCGCAGTTCCCGCAACAGTGAATAATTGTTCATAAAAACGACCATATCTCGAGCAAACAGAATCCAAATTACATAAACTCAGATCCAATGGTTTCCTTATTTAATGGGGAACTAAATAAAAGTTATTAATTCATGTTTAAACATTTTAAAAAAGGACGAATTTATCCACTAAACAGAGATGTGAAAATGAAATGCGATAAAAACTTTCGCGACCTTAACGAACCCAAGCCGTCCTAGGTATACATATCGTATCCAAAATCTTCGACCTAAGGCTCTGATACCACTTGAAGGATATGGGATAATCCTCAAGCGCATCACGGAAGTGTGAGCATCGTATCAAATACGACGAAGAATGACTAGTCGAACTAGTTCTTCTATGCATCGGAACTTAAAAAAATCATGTGATGAAACCACATGATTCAAGAATGATTCTCGGATCATTTCATCTAAAACTCATCAAGTATGTAGGAATACCTCTTGAAGCGTGGTTGATCGAGTCTCTACAAAAAAGAGATCTCCTGTCTCATGTCCGATCTTTGAAGATGACGCTTGCAAGCACAGGGATGAACCGTGTGAGCCTCGCAATCAAAGATGTTGAATCCAATCGTGGAACTCCTGATCTCATCGCAAGAGATGAAATGCCTTCTTCGAGAGAGAAGCACACCAAAGAAGAGGGAGAACCGAGAGTCGTCGAAGAGGCGTCACAACGACGAGTCGACTAGGAAGATGTCTTCTTGTTCTCTTAAGGTCGACGGCCACCAATATGAGAGAGAGGAAGAGAGGACATGTGGAATGAGAGAAGAGAGAGAGCATACAATTCTTGTTCTTACTGTAACCCTAGGGTGCATGGAGTGCCTCTCTTTATATAGGGTTTTGGAGTCCAATGGATCTCAATCCATGGGACACACAAAATCAATGGATGTGATTGATTTGTGTTTCTTTCAATGGTCAAAATTGTTGTTGTTAAAAAACACAACAACTAATTTAATGTAGATAAAATATATTTGATAAATCAAATATTATTCAATCATAAATCAAATCACCAATATTGGAGATAATGGAGATGAAATCTCCACATTCCATATGGAATCATGGATGACTACCATTTCCATGCTGGAATGGCTAGCTGTCCACACATTCCTAATTGGAATGTGAGAATTTCCAATGAAATCCAAGATTTCATGGATTGCTCATATCTCCAATTACAACAACAATTGTTGTAGAATATTCGAATATAATTCACAAATTTTTTGAGAATATTGCTCTTTCCATTGGACGTTTGTGAATCAAATTCACAACCCAAAACAAAAGGTAATTTACATTTTCTATTAATTATACAATGCGAATCCAATTTACACCAATAATTAATCAACAAATATAAATCACAACAAGCTCTCTATAATACATTATAAATCATATTTATACCATAATAATAATTGGATATTACTATCCATATTATTCCTATCCATAATAATTAAATCTCATTTAATTATATTGGACCATCATTCACATACATCCATTAATGTGAATCATATTCACATTATTCAAGATAATTAAATCGTATTTAATTATCCATTTCTCAAAGCATAGATATAATTCAACTATGGAATTATTCTTGAACCCTTTCAAGAATAATGCGCTTTCTTCGTAGATACTTGGAGACAAGGACAGGGCAATTGTATTGTTCCACGTATAGTGACTTCGATATTAAGATCACATCTCAAATCCAGATCTCATGGACCTCCCACAGATGCTTGATTAAATCAAGGATGTAGACCTAATCTTCTCATTGCATCTGAATCTCATTCAGACCAATATCCAATACATGGATAAAGATCATATCACTTCTCTACTAAGAGGAGTCACTAAAATCCAAACCTATTTCATCACTCCTTCGGAATGGAAGCGTCATGGTTATACAATCATTTATGATCAAATCACCCTCAGGTATTCCTAACACCTGTACATCCTGCGTACTGGAAGACCTATGATCAACCTGAAGATATAGATCAATTTTACACTATCATCTTCAGGGTTTGATCACCAAGTTTCTCAAATCTTGGTCATTGGGAATCGATATCGATCATATGTTTTCTCAAAGCATATATCTTACCTTCAAATTCTTGTCATGCTTCCAAAGCACAACGACCATGCATGGAATTTGATCGGTCCCAATGCCTCATGAGTGAGTTCATGTCTCCCGGTTCACATGTGAACCTATATGACCCGTTTGAGAGATCGTATTACTCATATGCCCTTACATGCACACCAGCTCGCCGGTGTATAGTCCTTGGTTAGGTCATCAACCTATTGGTCTGCCAAATGCACATACTCAGACGTATAGTAACACATCTGTCTCTGGTTTGAGGATGCATGCCTATGTTGTGACAGTATTCAACATAGGTCTTTGGTTATCTCGATCTCATTAAGTTAACCCATTGACTCAACTAATCTGACACCTCCGAATCACTATTCCCATGCAGAAAACCTACATCAAGAGGTCAGTAAAATATCAGTTAAATGAGAAAAGATTGCCATCTCCTACTCAGACTAGAGATCATCACTTAACAATCATTTGATGGTGCTTGATGAGTCCTCTATCTAACTCTTTAGATATTTATCCAAGCACTATCTTCTATGATTCAATAACTGAATCAACAACTGTATGATCATCAAGATGGCCATGGTATATAACCCTAATTGTACTAAGGGACCTATTATGAAAATTATCTATTCTTCATTTCAGATCAGGGAATGATATTTGCAAGAACATTTATTGCATAATGAATTGTCGTGGGCTCTCATGTCCAACAATAAAAAAATTTAAAAAATAAAATTAAAAAAAGATAAAAAATCACAAAAACCAAGGATAGTTATCCTTTGAGATTCCTGTTTTTCTCTTAATTGATTTTTGAATAATTGAATAACCCTTGGGATTTGTAGCCTCCCTGAGTTCGACCCTGTCTGCTATACATGTTAATAAGTAGTAAAAATAAAAATAAAAAAAATTTTGTTTATCGTAGGATTTTTGGGGATAACAACGACTTACTTAATATTTATCATTAATTTCCGACCTCGAGAAAACCGTAGCACAACAACTACTGGGATTAAAATTGGGAATCATCCTCGATTAGGCAGTATCTGCTAGTCATGAAGAATAAGGAAGAATGGATCCTCCCCCGACCTCTGATCCATGATTTCTCGCTACTCCTGCAGTCTTCTTCGACGATTCTTGGTTGCACATGACCGGGAGCCATGTCCGCAACAACTGATGGTCTCAAGAAGATCCAGGACCCAATGGTGGGGTCCTCGTACATCGTGGAAGCTGGAGCACATGGAAGTCTTTTGCATGCTTGAAATCGACCCAAATTGGGTCCTGTGAAGTTGAAACCTGCATAGGAAAATTATGTGGCTCGAGGCGATGGTCCTCGGCCTGTTGTGAAGTTGAAATGCATGGGAAATGGATGGAATGGAAGGGTCTCCAATGTACGGCAAAGGGGCAACCTGGATTTGCTGATCTAACAAGGATCAACTTGATCTTGGGGGGAAACGCGAAGGAGGTGATGGGGAAGGATATGGATGCGACATGGTTGTCGGAATTGTTTGAGTCATAACAAAACAATGGCTGGAGCTCTCGAGCTCCAGTGAGGGAACTAACTTAATCTAAACTAAATTGTTAACTAAAACACAAAATAAAAGATAGGATATGAAAGAGACGAATTGAATCTACCTAATTAAAGTGAATGCGCAACTCTTATACCTTCCTGTGAGGAAATGGAGTTGGGCGATCAGATAGGCTTGCTGTGGGTGCAGCTCCTTCCTCCTCCATCCGTTTTAGACCATTGGAGACCTCCAGTTATCACCTAGATCCATGCTTGCCTAGAGTCAAAGGGATTTAGCGTTAGGAAACGACCAAATCGGGCCAAGGGGGATGGAGGTTTTTATTTAAAGACAAATGGGGCATCCTTATTGACCTAGGGTTTGGGGTGAATCAAAAGTATGTACAGCAGATATGGAGATTCGGTGAGAATGATGGATGATCAGGGATCAAATGGTGAAGGGCCCGAGGGTGATGCAGAAACGGAGCGGCGGGGAGAAATTAGAGAAGCGAGCCGCTCGAGACATTTTATGGAAGTTAGAGAGAAGACAAGTCAGTTGACTTGGGTCAATTGTCCATGCATTATGATTGGTCCAAGGAGGACAGATCATGATAAAATAATAATTTTATATGAAATTAATTAAAAATAGTTAACGATTTCATACATTTTTGATAATAAAATAAAAAAATGTTTATAATTTTATGAAGTATTTTAATATGACATTTATTTATTTATTACAAGTTAATTTTTTAAGGGTATATTAATAAGTATGTTCATCTATGTTTTGTTTATTTCAATTTATTTTGTATTTTTGATTTTATTATTTTATTATTATATTTATAAATTATTTTTATATACACAAGTATATTTTACGTTTTATTTATGGTTTTTTCTATTCTAAATATGTACATATATATAAATAAAATCTATAAAAATATAAAAATATAAAAAAATATAAAAATAATAAAGAATAAATAAAATGAATATTTTATTCGAGGTATATCGTACAATAGGTGTCCAAAACACAACTTTCACACCTTAATTAGAAAATATATGAAACCACCTTCATTAAATAGCTTCGTAAAAGTTATATACAAATAAACATGATTTTGGTACATTTGGAGTTTTCATTGTGGAGATATGGGTCTAGGAAGTTGGGACTTTGGCTTTTTATATGGAGTATGAAAAGTATATTGTATATTATTTTGTATGAAATCAATTTTGTATTTTTCTATATAGATTTATCTACAACTTTCATATAAAAAAATTATTGATTTGATGTATAAATAATAGAAAAAATAGGTCCCAAAAATAGATTATTGATGAGTAAAATAATATGGATTTATTGATGATTTTTTGCACTTATCTCCCCCTACTTTATTCCTTGTTGACCCAGTCATAAAGATGCCTATGTATTAGGGATTAGGGTCATACAATACCTTTGGCATTTTATATTTTTCTTTTCTTTATTCTATAATTTTGGTATTAAAAATGATATTTTATACACATTAAATGGAACAAATAAGGAATGCTAATTTGTAAAAAATATGCTCTATACATGCATTAGCATGGTTTTTAAGGACAAAATGATTGAATAAAGGTGATGAAATGGATATACATCACCACCTATACTTGCCTTTGTTAGTCCCAAGCAAATACTTATGCAATGAGTGCAGATATTAAAAAATAATGAAAAAAATAAAGAAAGTGGATTCATTTTAATTCTCAATCTTGTATTCATAAAATCAAAGTTTGGAGTTCATGTCAGACCTCGGTGTGAGAATGTGTGTGGAACCTAGTTGGGAACTAGATTTAAAATACAACAGCCTTCGAGAGTGACAGAACGCGGTTCAAACCACTGCAAGAGCTAGGTCAGAACCAGTCTACAACATACACAAACCCTTATGACTATGAAGTTGACTTGTACAGTGTAAGTGATAGTGGCTCTTCCCAAATGACAAGAGAACTAACTTCACCTGCATGACAACCCAATGATACCCCAATCCAACAACTCTTTCCTCGAGGAGATGTCAATTCCCTTCTAAGTTCAAGTGCATCCAACTCAAGATGTGGGGGTGAAGAGAAGAATGGATGGTAGCCAGTGTAGCTACCTATTCTAGGATGCATGAGAAGTATAGTCAAGTAATCCAGCTGTAGACTCACAAATGCATGACTTTAAATCTCAAGCTTGCTTATTAACTATACAAATATGTACACTCCGACATGCATTTTATTTTCAATCGGGACTGCCCACTTTTTTAGAGTTTTTTTAAATACTATATACAACAACATTTACATAAGGAGTTTTTCCTCTTTGAGCAAAAAGACTATCCATCTTTTTAAGCATTATAGAAAACACTCTTCTATCTTTAGATGCCGATGCATTTGGATGGTTGGGATGCACTTCCCTCCCTAGATGAGGACGAATGTTTCCACTTGTGCATCTCATACCGATAAATCCAATCCACTTACCACTCCATCTCATTTGAGACAAGTGAAAGGTGCAAATGTCCAAGTTAAGCCACGATCGACAAGAGTCATGTGTGCATCTCAAAAAGATCTAGTTAAGCAGTCGAGGTGTCTTCAACCTAGTGCTGAGTCTCCAAGAATTAAGTCCGAAGAGACCTGAAGTACCTCAAATCTAAATCCTATAAGGTGTTAGGTGCATTAAGGTCCAACCAATTTACAATCTTTGACTTTACTCAGACTATTTTAATTATCAAACTCAATCCAAGAAATGTAAATGCTATGCGAATGCTATGTATAATGCAATGAAAAATATTTTTGTAATGCAATTTTCAAAATTTGTACTTTTATGGTTTTTCTACAAAGATTTTCCAACTTTTTATGGAATTTTTCAAAGAGGTTTTGCAAATGTTGTTTGGATATTTAAAAACAAAAATATTTTTGAATCAAAAAGGGAAGTATGTGTAATTTTTTACACGGATGTGCATCAACTATTTACAAGAATTAGGGTTTTAAAGGATTAATAAGATATGTGTTAATTATTTTATAGATAAATAGATAAATACAATTTATGACAAATGTTTTATTATTTGGATAATGTATATATTCCTCAAATTTATTTAAAAATAATTTTACAAATAATTTTGAAAATTATAATCCAAAAATTTTTTTGCAATTAATTTTTGCAAATAAATTTTGCAAACATTTACAAATATTTGAAAATCATTTTGCAAAGATTTTTCAAACACTATGTATAGATTTTTTTCAATATTTTTTCAACCATTTTCAAAAACATTTGCAAATTATTTTTCAATGCTTTTTTAAGTCTCACAAAGAAAAGAAATTTTTACAAATAGAGTATTTTTAAAGTGGTTGAAAATATTTTACAAAACATTTTTCAAAATTTTTTTAATGATTTTTCTAATAGATTTCCAAACTATTTTTCAAACACTTTGCAAAACATTTTACCTGATTTATTAATCAGTATATACAAAAAGAATTTGAGGAATAATATGCATCATTTTATTAGTAACTTCAATGAATTGAATATGTATATATATATATAGTATTTTATCCACAATTATCTAAAAAAATGAAAGTATGAGTTATGGCTAAAGTATATACGACCCCCAGCTTGAGCTATGTCCTAATAGATCGAAAAGAAGAAGAGAAGACATAACTCATACTGAGTATAGAAAATCCTAAACCACAATGGCTAAATACGAAATGAAAGAATGAAGAGATAAATGAATGAGAAGTAGACCGTCACCCTATACTTAGGATGAAATAATCCTAAGTACAGTAGGATGTATCAACATAAAGGAAGGGTTGAGAGTGGGAATGATCATATCACAACTCAGTCTGTCTCCTCCTATACATAGGGTAAAATATCCCTAAGTATAGCAGAGAAAATCAGTAAAAGTGGAGACTATGGATGGGATCAATAAAAAGAAACTAATAACAAAAGAGACAAAACATTGGGTGAATACGCACATCACTCCACCTATACTTAGGGTAAAATAGCCCTAAGTATAGGCCACAACAAGAGTTATGAAACATATTGAAGAAAGAACAACAAAAATAGGTGTATCCCCCTATACTTAGGACAAAGTACATCCTAAGAATAGACACACAAGAATGGTGAATGATCTGGGGTACACATGACATAAAGAGGAAACAAGGAATAAAAAAAGAGAACACATATATACACGTAATGAAGAATGGAGAAGTGCATGACGGTTTCTTTCAGTCGAACACCGTACTCTCATCATCGTCTCCCTATGAGAACGGTGATGTAGTCATAAAGAGGAAGACATCCTAATATATAATCAAGTGGGTGTATGCTATCGGGTTAAAATAGACCGAAAACTAAGCCATGATCCGGTAGCAGGAAGTAGAACATCATCTCATAAGAAAGGAGTGAAAGATCAAAGTCGATATCATAAGACACATAGGAACAAGAAGCAACACAAAATCCTATAGGTCAATAATAGACTCATTAATATACGAAAAGTGAAGAACATGAGACTCTCTGCACAGCTTGATATCCGGTGGACATAAGGTCGAAAGATCTAGAACACTCGGAGTATAACAAGATGTGGCTCATCCCTTTAAGGTTCATCAAGTTGAGAAGATTCAAATGGGTCAAAGACCTCAGAAGAAATTAGAATACTTGGTCTCGTTGTGCACGAAATAGGATACACAACCATAGAGGTGACCGAGTACACAAATCAGAAGACTGAGCTTTATGCTCAACCAGATCGAAGACACCAGAAATGAAGCCGACTACCCCAATATGGTGTATCCTCCTGTAGATAACACTCAAGGAGTAATACATACTAAGCAATGAATAATCAGATTAAACTCAACCTTGCAAGGGTCGTCAAGGAGAGTAGACTCAAAGGAGTCGTATCCGTTAGGAGGATCAACAGAAGCGGTCTTGGCAGATGACAGATCGACTCCCTAGAAGAGATCGTAAGATCTAGAAAATGTCACAGTCTCTCACACATAACACTCGGAGATTACTGTGAACTAGGCAGGGAATAATTAGAAGAATGGGACTCATCCCAGCATTGACCGTTAAAGAGGGAAAATTCAAAGGAGTCCACGCATCTAAGATAGACAGTCTCGTATTCCGACAGATCCGACACACAATCAGATAGGGAGACCGATAGCTCATATCCGATAACTCAGTTTCGTGCTCCATCAAGATGGCAAAAAAATAATGAGTGAATCCTATGTTAAAGAAAATGTTGCATTCTCCTAAAGATATTCCTCGAGGAGTACTGCAAACTAAGTCAATCAAAATCAGGTAAATGCTGGCATCAAGTCTCAGGTCTTGAAAAATTTTCAATCAATCAATAGTTAGCAAGAGGGCATAAGGCTATGGAGAGAGAAGAGATTAAGAAGGCAATTGGAGTGCAATCCCTCATATCAATCAAATCAACTGAGATGGATCAAGATGTCAGATAATGAGCCTCTAAGTGATAACTGGGGAGAGGAGAGTCAGGAGATAGAGGATGGATATGTCAGAAGATTAGTGAAATCGTGTGGGTTCTGAACACTGTCACTTTGAAGCACATAAAGAGGTCGTACATCAAACATCTGAATCAAGATGGGCGGAACCACATAGGAGATCGTACAATCATGACTCATGAAATCATCATCAAGTTATCAGTACTCAATCACATCCTCTTTCCAATGTGTAAAAACAAAAATCCTTCAATAAAGAATCACGCCTACAATTTTGCCAAAATTAGAGTCCTCAATAAAGAATCTATGCACATATCAATGTCAGATCCACCAAAAATAGCACATGAATCTCAATAATCTCACGTCTGCCCGGCGTACTCAAATAATTTTTACAATTACATCCTCGATGGGGGCCTCATATACCTGCATAGCAATCTCGAGTGAAAGAAGAGATGGTACAGAGGGAATGAGGAGAATGGGCGAGAATGGAGAGACAAATACAAAATTATATTCCAAGAAGAGAGTCTTCTTGAACCGGACCAGAGATAGGGTGATATGGGTAAAGAGACAACCGCTATATTCGGCGACAAAGAGTGAAGATCAAGACCTGATATCACGACACAATGAAGAAGATAAATAATATGAACAAATAAATGGAGAGAAGGACTCAATAAAGAGAAGACTCAAAGACTCATGGATCTACCAACTCAAAGAATGATGAAGCGAATGAATCCAAAATCACAATCAATGTATAAAGAAAACCCCATGTTCACCTACTCGACAGAATGAAGATCGAGATAGTGGTCACTTATCTTTTCCATTTTAGAGTTAGGTGAGATTTAAAAAAGTTGTACAAACACACAGGCAGGCCTGGGATTAGGGCACTAGTCCTCAATGTGTAAGTGAGAATAAAATGCCCATGTAATGAGGGGGTTACTCTCCCCAAAGCCATGAACCCATTACATCTACTTTTACAAGTCCAATAGAGTTAACAGTCCCAATTTTTAGTTTTTTGGTTGTCACTTTTTCCTGTTATTTTTCGATGCAATCGCCTATCGAGTTTCCTATTCCATTATCATCCTAGGTGAGATCAAAATCAGAGGGATAAGGTCAAAAGAGCAATGCAAGTCAGAAATCGATGATGTGTGCATAGTCAGAAGACTTAAGTACTTCCCAGCTCTCTCCATGCGGGATGCATAACATAATTGAAAACTATACTAAATGAGATGCATGCAGATGAAATCACCCTAGAATAGTAATCGCTATTAGAGTAAAGCACCATATGGTAACTATCTACATATGAGACCTAAGTCCAGTCTTCGATGCCACTCAATGCCCGCCACAACATGTCAAGACAGCGGTGTATGTGACCTCTCTCGGTACGCGGTCTCTGACTAAGTCCAAAAGCACATCTATTGGTATATACAAATATATTAAGGCTTTGGACCATAATCTATCGAGCAAGCAATTACTAAGCTAGGATCATTCACAAAAATAAATAAAAATAAAATCGAAAGAGAAAGAAAAATAAAGAGATGAAAACACGATTAAAAACATGACGATGCCCCCAAGCGAACAATCGCTCCTACACTAGACCTCGTGAAGTAGAAGTGTCCATGAGAGTCCAATCTATTACAAATGAAGTGTTGTCTCTTTCTCACTTTAATTTACAAAATAAAAATAAAAATAAAAATAAAAATAAAATATAATGCAAGTGAAGGGAATGTCTTCTAAAATTCCTCCAAGTTTTCATCTATTGCTCTCTCCTTCCAGCTAAGTCAGAAAGCTGGCTGCACCTTGCTTGGGTGCACATGTCCTCCTAAGAAGTACTCCCTTGAGCAGCCATCCCTTGTAACAAAGTCAAACAAGGAGGGGAGTAGACAGTTCACAATTAAAATCAACTAATCATGAAAATAAATTAAGAAAGAAGCATATAGAGACAAGAGTAAAGAAACAAATAAAAGAATCCAATCTATGAGGTGTTGCTCCTCGGAAACAAACGCCATTTGAAAACTGAGATCTGGCAAGGGTCTAAAATGATCATCATTAAAGTGAAGATAAATTATCGTTGAGGCAACCGCTCACCGAACCTCTAGTTAACCAATGATTAACCCATAATTTCAACTATATCATGGATGTCAAAATTGTCGAGTTAAAATTTATCATAACTCTACAACAAAAGTGTATAACAAGTAAGCATGTAAAGGTCGAACTCAGGGAGCAAACGGTAGATTGTGCAATGAACCTCATAAAACTTGTTCTTTTCTCTTGTCCATTTATTGTTTTTGTGCGTTTTTTTTATTTTTAATATTTATTATTTCTTTATTGTTTTTTAATTTTATTTATTCTTTTATTTTGTTTTTATATTTTCATATTTTTCTAATTTATTTCTCTTTTAATTATATAGTATAAGATAATATAAGGTAATATAAATAATATAGGTTAATATATTTATAAATAATAATAAAATAAACTAAATTCAAGACCATATTTTTTGGTTTTATACATTTTCCTAATGTTTTTGTCATTTATTTTTGTAATTTTTGGATATTTTTATGTATTTTTAAAATAAAAAATATCACAAATCAGGGAATAAATATATAGGTCGAATTGAATTGAAGATTAAAAATAGAAAATAAAATCCAAAATTCTTCAAATAAAATTTATTAGATAGCTAATAATCTAATTAAAATTCAAGAATAAAAATTAATATTTGTGGGATTATGGGGGATTTTTTATAATTTTAACTGGATTTAGACCTTTTAATTTTTAGGATTTTTCGTTTCTATTTTAAGTATTTTTGGTTTGGAAATATAAAATACTAAAATAAACAACATATATATTTTTGGGAATTTTTCGAAAATTTCTTATATTTTTTTGGTAATTTTAAGTTAAACAAGGATAAAAATTTGCTCATTTGATTTTAATAAATAATTAAAATAAAAAATTTCCAAAATAAATATATAGCATGAAATTACATATTGGCGGGCACCTAATCCTATTTTTGCATAACTTTTAGGCAAGGATGATATTTTTAATAAATAGAAGAAAAGCACAAAAGTACATGTACTAGCGAGGCCATATTCGTAATTAAAATTAATGTTAGGGGTTCATCAACAAATATGCCAAAAATATACAACTAATATTCACTTTTTTGTACTAAATTTAAATGCAAAAATCTGTCAGGGCTTGCATGTAATTTGCCCATCTCATGTGGGACGACACGTGAGATGAGTTGGAAAGGACCAAAAGGTAATATGAAATAATTATTGTGGCCATTATGAAAAATGTCCAAATTTATTTATGTTATCAAAAATATTTACAAGGATACTAAATAAATACAAAATGGGGTTTAGATTTACAATGTACCCCCAAAGGTGCGGGTGAACGACCACGATCATTTCACTTAAATATGTGGCGACATTTGGTCGACCAATACCTCTTCGCATCTGACATCTGAGATTAGATCTCTGGAGGAGATCCAACGGTCAAGGCACTAAAAATTTAGCGGTTGATGATGGATCTGGGGCACGCTATCATCTTGCAATGCCCCTTCGGCAATCGATGCTTCGGATATTATCCTGATGCTTCATCAACGATCGAGAGGTGCAAACTATGGACGACTGGGATTAAAATTGGGACTTCTCCTCGATCAGACTGTATCTGCTCGTCATGAAGAATAGGGATGAAATGGTGCCTCCCTCGATCTTTGATCCCTGATTTCTCATTGCTCCTGCATTCTTCTTCGATGATTCTTGGCTGCAAACGACCGGGAGGCTTGTCCGCAACAGCTGATGGGCTCAAGAAGATCCATGATCCAACGATGGGGTCCTGGTACATTGTGGAAGTTGGATCACCTGGAAGTCCTTTTGCAGGCTCAAATCGACTCAAACCGGGTCCTTTGAAGCTGGAACCTACACAGGAAAATTCTATGGCTTGAGGCTATGGTCCTCACCCATTGTGAAGCTGAAATGCATGGGAAATGGATGGAATGGAAGGGTCTCCAGTGTACGGCAAAGGAGAGGCTTCGATTCTCTTATCCCACAGTGGGGGGAAAATGTGGAGCAGGTGACGGGGAAGGATATGGATGCGACAGGGGTGTCGAAAATGGTTTGAGTCACAACGAAACAATGGCCAGAGATGTAGTGCTCTGGCAGGGAACTAACTTAATCTAAGCTAAATTGTTATCTAAAACAAGAAATAAAAGATAGGATAAACAGAGACAAACTGAATCTACCTAATACAAGTGAATTTGTAGCTCTTATACCTTCTCATGAGGAAAGTGAGTAGGGCGGTCGGAGAGGCTCACCATGAGTGCACCTCCTTCCTCCTCCATCCGTTTCAGACCATAGGGGACCTCTGGTCACTTGGATGCACGCTTGGCTGGAGTCGAAGGGATTTAGGGTTAGGGAAAAGACCAAATTGGGCCAAGGAGGATGACAGTTTTTATTTAAAGACAGATGGGTCACCCTTATTGACCTTGGGTTTGGGGCGAACCAAAAATATGTACAACATATTTTGAGCCAGGGTAAGAATGATGGATGATCAGGGATAAAAAATGCTCGAGGGTGATGGAGAAATGTAGAGGCAAGGAGAAATCAGAGAAGCAGGCTGCTCGAGGCATCTGACGGAAGTTAGAGAGAAGATAGGTCAGTTGACTTGGGTCAATTGTCCCTGCGTTTTGATAGGTCCACCGAGGACAGATCACGACAAAATAAAAATTTTATCCGAAATTAATTAATTAAAAATAGTAAATGATTTCATTAATTTTAGATTTTCAAATAAAAAGTGCTTATTATTTTATGTTGTATTTTAATATGAATTTTATATATTTGTTGTGTTTATTTGTTGTGTTTATTTATTGTATGTTAATTTTAAGGGTATATTTACATATATGTTTTGTATATTTTATTTTTATTTTGTATTTTTTATTTTATTATTTTATTATTATTTTTTTTTAAATTATTTTTATATACACTAACATATTTTTATCGCAATCTTCTGATCTATTATGTATACTTAAATAAATGGGGCGATATTTATATAGTATAAGTAATGTATATTTAAGTATGTATTTTTGTATAGTATTTTATTTTATGTTTTATTTATAGTTTTCTTCTATTCTAAATATGTAAATATATTATAAATAATATTTACAAAATTATAAAAATATAAAAATATAAATAATAAAAATAATAAAGAATAAATAAAATGAATATTTTATTCTGGTATACTGTACAATAGGGGTTCAAAACCTAACTTTTACACCTTAATTCCAAAAAATATAAAACCACATTCATTAAATAGCTTATTAAAAGTTATATACAATTAAATGTGATTTTGATACATTTGGAGTCTTTATTGAGGAGATATGGGTCTGGGAAGTTGGGACTTTGGCTTTTTATTTAGAGTATAAAAAGTATATTGTATATTCTTTTTGTAGGAAATTAATTTTATATTTTTCTATATATTATTATCTACAACTTTCATATACAAAGTTTATCGATTTAAGGTATAAATATTAGAAAATAAAATAGGTCCCAAAAATAGATTATTGATGAATAAAAGAATAAGGATTTATTGATGTTTTTTGGCCATTATCTTCCCCCACTTTATTCCTTGTTGACCCAGTCATCAAGATACCTAGGTATGAGGGTTTAGGGTCATAAAAAACCTTTGGCATTTTATTCATTTTCTTTTCTTTATTCTATAATTTTGGCATTAAAAACAATATTTTATACACAATAAATGGAACAAATAGAGAATGTTAATTAGTATAAAATAATGCTATCTACATGCATTAGCTAGGGTATTTATGGCCAAAAAGAGAGAATAGAGGTGATGAAATGGAGATTCATCTCCCACCCCATACTTGCCTATGTTAGTCCTTGGCAAACATTCGTGTAATGAGTGTAGAAAGTAAAACATAAAGAAAAGAAAAAGAAAGAAAGAAAGTGGATTGATTTTAATTGTCAAACTTGTCTTCATAAAATCAAAGTTTGGAGCTTGAGTCAAACCTCGGTATGAGAATGTGTCTGGAACTTGGTTGGGAACCAGATTTAAAACACAACAGCCTTCGAGAATCACAGAACACGGTTCAAACCACCTCAATATCCAGGTTAAAACCATTCTACATCATACATAAACACTTATGACTATGAAGGTGACTTGTAAGTGATAGTGGCTCTTCCCAACTAAAACGACAAGAGAGCTGACTTCTCCAGCATGACAACCTAATGATTCCCCAATTTAGTAACACTTTCCTCGAGGAGCAGGGTATTCCCTTCTAAGTTCAAGTGCATCCAACTCAAGAGGAAGGGGTGAAGAGAAGAATGGACGGTAGTCAGTGTATCTACCTATCTTGGGATGCATGAGAAGTGTAGGCAAGTCATCCAGCTGTAGGTACAGAAATGTATGGTTTTGAAGCTCAAGCTTGTTTATTGAATATACAAATATGTACACTCCATCATGCATTTTTTTTCAATTAGTCTTGCCCACTTTTTTACAGTTTTTTAATACTATATACAACAACATTTACATAAGGAGCTTTTCCTTTTTGAGCCAGAAGGCTATCACTCTTTTGAAGCATTATTGCAACCCACACTTTCCTCTCTTTAGATGTCGATGCCACTTGATGGGTTGGGGTGCACTTCCCTCTGCAGACGAGGATGAATGTTTCAACTCATGTACATCCCATACTAGCAAATCCATACCCCTCACCACTCCAACTAAGTTGAGCCAAGTGAAAGGTGCAAATGCCCATGTTAGATCACGACCGACAAGAGTTATGCGTGCATCTTGGAAATTTATAGTTAAGCAGTTGAGGTGTCTTGAACCCAACCCTAAATCTCAAAGAATTAAGTCTGAATAGACCTGAAGTAACTCTAATATAATTCCTATAAGGTTCTAGTGAAGTTAGTTGCATTAAGGTCCAACCAAGCTACAATCTTCGACTTTACTCAGACTATTTTAATTATCAAACTGAATCTAAAAAATTCAAATGTTATACGAATGCTATGTACAATGCAATGAAAAATATTTTTGTTATGCCATTTTCAAAATTTGAACTTTTTGTGGTTTTTTTGAAAAGATTTTACAATATATTATGGAATTCATCAAAAAGTTCTTGCAAATGTTGTTTGGATTTTTCAAAACAAAAATATTTTTGAAACAAAAGTGAAGTATATGTAAATTTTTACATGGGTGTGCATCAATTATTTACAAGAATTAGGGGATTTTAAGGATTGACAAGATATGTGTTAAATATTTTTTTAGATAAATAGATATATACAATTTATGACGAATGTTTATTTGTTTGGATGATGTATATATGCAACAAATTTATTTAAAAATAATTTTCAAACAATTTTGAAATTTATAATCCAAAAAAGTTTTTGCAAATAATTTTTACAAACATTTACAAACATTTGAAAATAATTTTGCAAAGGTTTTTGAAACAATATATATATATATAGATAGATTTTTCAATATTTTTGCAAACATTTTTAAAACCATTTGCAAATAGTTTTTCAAAGATTTTTTATTTCATACAATGAAAAGCAATTTTTACAAGCAAAATATTTTTACAGAGGATGAAAATATTTTACAAAAAAATTTCAAATATTTTCAAAAGATTTTTCAAATAAATTTCGAATTTCTTTTTTAAACATTTTGCAAAATATTTTTACCAGATTTATTAATCAGTATACACAAAAAGATTTTGAGGAATAATATTCATCATTTTACTAGTTACTTTAATGAATTGAATATGCATATATATTATTTTAGCCATATTTATCTAAAAATACGAAAGTACGAGTAATGGCTAAAGTATATACAAAGTATATACGACAACCGTATACTTAGATTGGGCTATATCCTAATAGATTGACAAAAAAAGAGAAGACATAATTCGTACTGAGTATAAAAAAACCTTAACCACAATGACTAAATAAGGAATGAATGAATGAAGAGATAAATGAATGAGAATTTGACAGTCCCCCCTATACTAAGAATGAAATAATCCTAAGTATAGTAGGATGTATCTACATGCAGGGAGGGTCGAGAATGGGAATGAAAGGATCACAACTCAATCTATCTCCCCATATACGTAGGGTAAAATTTCCCGAAGTATAGTAGAGAAAATCAACAAGAGAGGAAACTGTGGATGGGATCAATAAAAAGAAACTGATAATAAAAGAGACAAGATATTGGGTGAATATACACATCACTCCCCCTATACATAGAGTAAAAGAGACCTAAGTATAGGCAACAACAAGAGTGATGCAACGAAATGAAGAGTGAACAACAAAAATAGATGTTCCCTCTATACTTAGGATAAAGTATGCCCTAAGTATAGACACACAAATATGGCGAATGATATGGTGTACACATGACATACAGAGGAAACAAGGAATAAAAAGACAGAACACATATATACAAGTAATGAAGAATGGAGAAGTGCAGGATGATATCTATTAGTCAAATAACGTACTCTCGTAATAGTCTCCCTGTGAGAACAATGATGCAGTCAGAAAGAGAAAGACACCCTAATATACAATCAAGTGGGTGTTTGCTACCAGGGAAAAACATATCGAAAACTAAGCCAGGATCCCGTAGCGGGAAGCAAAACATCGTCTCATAAGAAAGGTGTGAAAGATCAAAGCTGATAACATAAGACATAGAGGAAGAATAAGCAACACAGAATCCTCCAGGTTAATCATAGTCTCAAGAATATACAAAAAGTGGAGAACATGAGACTCTCTACACAGCTTGATATCCTGTGGACATAAGGTCAAAAGATCCAGAGCACACTGAATATCACAAGACATTGCTCAACCCTGCGAGGGTCATCGAGGTGAGCAGATTCAAATGTATCATAGATCTTAGAATAAATAAGAAGACTTGGTCCCGTGCTCCACAAAATAGGATGCCCAAACAGAGAGGAGTCCTTTTACACAAATCAGAAGACTTGGCTTCATGCTCCACCAGATTGGAGACAATGGAAATGAAGTTGAGTATGACGAAATGATGTATCCTCTCACAGATAACCCTCGTAAAGTAATACATACTTTGAAATGAATAATCAGAACAGAACTGATCCTTGCGAGGGTCGTCAATGAGAGTAGACTCAAAGGAATCAAATCCACCAGAAGGATTAATAGAAGCGGTCTCGGTAGGCGACAGATCAGCTGCCCAGAAGAGACTGGAAGATCTAGAAAATGTCACAGCCTCTCGCAAATAACCCTCAGAGAGTACTGTGAACTAGGCACGGAATAATTAGAAGAATGTGAATCATCCTTGCGAAGACTGTTAAGGAGAGAATACTCAAAGGAGTCCAAGCATCTAAGATAGACAGTCTCGTGTTCCGATAGATCAAACAAACAATCAGATAGGGAAATCGACTGCTCATATCAGACAACTCGGTTTCGTGCTCCATCAAGATGTACACACAAATAATGAGTGTGTTCTCCTACAGATAGTAATCTAGGAGTACTACAAACTATATTAACCAAAATCAGAGAAATGATGGCATCAAGTCTCAGGTCCTCAAAAATCATCAATCAATCACTAGTTATTAGGAGGGCATAAGGCTATGGAGAGAGATGAGATGATCGGGGAATTAGAGTGCAGTCCCTCATATAAATCCAATCAATTGAGATGGATCAAGATGTCAGATAATGAGCCTCTATGTGCTAAATGGGGATATGAGAGTAAGGAGATAGAGGATGGATCAATTAGGAAGATGAGTGAAATTGTGTGGGTTCTGAACACTATCACTTTGAAGCACATAGAGAGGTAGTACATCAACCATCTGAATCTAGATGGGCGGAACCACATAAGAGATCGTACAATCATGACTCATGGAATCATCATCAAGTCATTAGGAATCAATCACATCCTCTATCCGATGTGCAAGATTAAAAATCCTCAATAAAGAATCACACTTGAAATTGCGCCAAAATTAGAGTCCTCAATAAAGAATATATGCACATATCAATGTTACATCCACCAAAAAAAGCACACGAATTTCAGTATTCTCATGTTTGCCTGGTTACTCAAATAATTTTTGCAATCACATCCTTGATGCGAGCCTCATATATTAACGCAACAATCATGAGTGAAAGAAGAGATGAAATGGAGAGGAACGAGGAGAG
Source organism: Ottelia alismoides (assembly GCA_037367405.1). Lineage (NCBI taxonomy): Eukaryota > Viridiplantae > Streptophyta > Magnoliopsida > Alismatales > Hydrocharitaceae > Ottelia > Ottelia alismoides. The sequence goes on from JAZKJV010002963.1 coordinate 163,504, forward strand.
TGGGCGTGAATGGCGAGAAGAAGACAAAATTGTATTCCAAGAAGAGAGTCTTCTTCAACCGGACCAGAGATAGGGTGATATGGGCAAAGAGACAGCCGCCAAATCCGGTGACAAAGAGTGAAGATCAAGACCCGATATAACAACTCAATGAAGAAGATAAAAATTATGGTATCTATTAAGTTGACACCATAATTAAGATTTAATCATTATTAGAGTTAAATGTCTATAAATTTGGTTAATGGATTGGAGTTCATTAAAATTTTGTAATGGTCAAAATAAATGAACCACTCCTCAACATAGTTTTCTTATGAGATAATTGACGTTTAATATATAATTAGAGGATCAAACATGAACTTGTTTAGATTTAATGTTGTGGATATATGTCTAAATTGATCTCGTTGTTTTTCATATATATATATATGGATAAAACTCATAGAAATCTTTTAGATTTTAGGAGGTAGAACAAATTATTGTAATTGAATAATAAAATGAATTATGGTATCCTTGAGATGTATATGTGTATGATAGTTTTCAAAATGTATACGCCTATAATGAGTTGTGACCAATAAGGATACAAAAGGAAATTTCAAAATCATGAAGTACAACATATCGTTCAGTATATCAAACAATTCCACTCCCATGATGTTGATGATCGAGTTGTTGGAGTTAGGTGTCGCAAGGAATTGAGTATGCACCCTTGGGCCCCGAGTAGATTCCTTGAAGGCCACGATCCCAATGAACAAGTTGGGTGACACGTTGCACCTAGCAGCCCGGTAGCATCCGAAGTCGCTCGATGGAGTTGACAGGCGGCACGGTTGGCGTTCTTGGTTTCACATTTATACAAGATATTATGACTCGAAGTAGAATTGGGTGTGGCCACATCAAATTCTATTTCGAGTAATATTATTATGAGAGGTGTTCCGGGATGTGGTTTGAAGCTGGAGAAATTGGGATTATGATCTTTTTCCTATTCTTGTTGAAGAAAGGTCCTTGCAAGTTTACTCAAGATGACAAACAAGTTCCCGAGTAGCGGAGGTGTACGAGTCATGCACTTACGTATGCTAACTTTACACGAGAAATGATTCATGATCAAATATAAGAAACTGAAATTGTATACTATTGTGAACTCTAATAAATGAGTAGTAATATCAAGATCACCATGGTTGTAGTAAATTTGTTACTAAATCAATAAATAAAATTAATTACTAGGTGAACTAATGTACTTAGAATAGCTTGGTGTTTCTAGTTTCTACAATATATGCATATGCCATTAAATAGAGCTGAGTACACATTCCTTGCTATACTACATTAATTATTATCGTATTTGTGTCGTTAGTGGGCAATTGCTCACAATGTTACCCTTGTGTGAACCCAACAGGTGAGCTAAGCAACAACCAACAATGGCTTTTGAGGAGTTTGAATTTTCTACACCATACTTACCAAACATGGTGCATTCTGCTTAGAGTAATTTATTTATTTCCTCATTATTTCATGTTCTACTTTAGAGTAAATGTAATGAGATATTTGGAGAGCTTCTTCTATAAAATTTATAATTATAAGTTGTTTCAGAGCGACCGGTCACACTAGTTTCTCAGTGCAATGTATATAAAAAGTTTTTAATGATGAAACCACATGATTTGAGAACACTTCTCAGATCATTTCATCTAAACCACAAATGACATGTTGGAATACCTCTTGAAGTGTGGTTGTGATCGTGTCTCTGAAGCAAGAGACCTCCTGTCTCAAGTTTGATTCGACGGAGGAGACGCTTGCGAGCGCACTGAAGAAACGTGTGCTCCTCACAATCCTAGTTCATAGTACAAGCAGTGAACCTCCTGATCTCGTCACATGAGACCTGATATCTTCTTTACAAACAGGGTGCACCGATGGAGATGGAGATTCATGAACGATCGAAGCAGTTGCACAACCGTGCGGTGACGACGGTGGTCTTCTCTTGTGCATGAGGTGGACGACCACTCTTGTAGGAGTGAACGGGCACGTGTATGATATTGAGAGAGAGAGAGAGTGAGATGCTATTCAAATGTTGTTGTAAAAATGAAGAGCTAGGGCTGCCTCTTCTTTTATAATAGTTTGTGAGTCCATGGATCTTTATCCATGGACAACACTACTCCAATGGTGGAGATTGATTTGTTTTTCTTCCAGTGGACATGATTTTGTTGTAAAACGCAATAGCAATAAGCATAATTAAATTTAAAATATATTAAATAATTATCAATATAAATTAATTCAATGAAATCAATAAGCAAGGATGGAATAGGAAAGAGGCAAAGCCCCTTCCTAATGAGGAGTGGATGCCCAAACTTGAATTAGGACTCAAGGTGCCACCACCCTCCACATAAGGAAGGTGTCTTTTATTTCCAATTATGTAAGATATGGAATCTCATGTAATTCTTCAATATTTACAATAACTTATGTTGTAAATTATTTTACAAAAATAATTCCAAATAAAATTGTGAAATATCAATCATGTCATTGGAAATTTGTGAATCCCATTCACCACCCAAAATAAAATGTAAATTCTAATTTAAATTAAATGCCTAGCATTATTCAAATTAACAACATTTAAATTATAAATGTTATTTACAAATATCTCTTGAATATACTTTAAATCACATATATAATATATATGCTTAATATGGATAGTTCTATCCACATTATTCATATTCATGATAATTAAATCACATTTAATTATATTGGATCATTATTCTCATGCACCTAACTAATATGAATCAAATTCACATTATTCATCATAATTAAATCACATTTATTGATATATATCTCAATGCTTGGATATGCATTTATCAATGGAATAATTTTAGAACTCTTTCAACAATAACACACTTTCTCCGTAGATACTTGAAAATAAGGACAGGGCGATTGTACGTTCCATGTATAGTGACTCGACATTGAGACCACATCTCAAATACATATATCAAGGACCTCTCATAGATGTTTGACTAAATCAATATTGTAGTTCTAATCTTCTCATTATATATGAATAACATTCATATTAATGTATAACATTTGTACAAAGATCAGAATACTTCTCTAATAAGAGGAATCACTAAAATCTAGACATGTTTCATCACTCCCTCAGAATGGAAGCGTCATGGTTATATAATCTTTTATGATCACATCACCCTCAAGTATTCCTAATATATGTACATCCTCCATACTGGAAGATCTAAGATAAACTCGGAGATATAGATTAATTTATACTGTCATCTTTTGGGTTTTATCGTTAAGTTTCTCATTCAGACATTGTGAGTTGGTATTGATCATATGATTTCCAAAATCATATATCGTACCTACAAATTCTTGTCATCTTCCAAAGCAAGACAACCATGCGTAGAATTTGATCGATCCCAATACCTCATGAGTGAGCTCATGTCTTCCGATTCATAAATTAATTGTCCTTATATGCACATAATCTCGCTGGTGTCTAGAACTGGATTATGCCATTAACCTATTGTCCTGCAAAATTTACGTACTTTGACATATAGTAATACATTTGTCTTCGGTCAGAGGATGCATGCCAATATAGTGACATTATACGACATAGGACTTGGTTATCTCGATCTCGTTAAGACAACTCTTCAATCTAACTAATCTGACACCTCCGAATGTCTATTCCTATATAGAGGATCTGTATCATGAGGTCAGTCAGATATCAACCAATAGAGAAAGGATTGACATCTAGAACTCAGGCTAGAGATCATCTCTTAATAATCATTTGATGGTGCTTGATGATTCCTCAATCTAACACTTTAGAAATTCATCCAAGCACCAGCCTCTATGATTCAACAATTGAATCAACGATTGTATGATCATTAAGAAGGCCATGGTAGATAACCCTAATTGCTCTAAGGGACCATATAGTGCATTCATTCATTTAATCTCAGACAGGGAGTGAAATAAATGTATAACTTCTATTGATAAATCAAGCATTACAATAACGTTTATTGTAGGAATGGTTCACCTTATGCTGACATGGCTAAAAATCTCCCACTAGCAGTCAAAACTATTCAGGTACAGTCCTTAAACCCATACTCATTACATTGCGGTAGGAAATAATTTGTGGCAAATGTTTGATAAGCAGATCGACAACATTTTCTCCAGAGGCCACCTTGGTGATGACTATGTCACCACGCTTTTATATCTCCCAAATGATGTGTATTTCCTTTCCATGTACTTGCTCATTTGATGCCATTTGTGTTCCTTCGCCTGAGCTTTGGCTCCTGTGTTATCACAAAGTAGCGGGATGGGAGTATTAGAGGAAACTATACCATTCTTCAGGAAGAGCTTGCGCAACCACACCACCTCCTTTGCAGCATCCGATGTGGCAATGTATTTGTCTTCTGTAGTTGAATCAGTTATAGTGTCTTGCTTCTCCAGCTCACAATACCACCATTCAATAGGAACACAAACACTGATGTTGACTTTCGATCATCAATATCAGAGTGGAAGTCAGAATCTGTTTATCCTAAGACATGGAAATCATCATCTCCATAGACCAAGATGTAGTCTTGTGTTTGGCTTTGATATTTGAAGATGTTCTGCACTGCATTCCAGTGTTGCTCTCCATAGTAGGATTGGTAACGACTTACCACTCCCACTGCATGACATATATCTGGCCTTGTACACATCATGGTGTACATTAAACTTCCTACAATTGATGCGTAAGGGCATCCAGCAATGGCTTTCTTATCCTCAACACTTTGAGGAGTCATCCCTTTAGACAGGTGGATACCATGTCTTAAGTGAAGGAAGCCTTTCTTGTAGTTCACCATATGGAAAATCTCCAAGGTTGTCTTAATGTACACATGTTGTGACAATCCCAAGATCCCCTTTTCTCGATTTCTGAATAGCTTCAGACCCAAGATATAAGACGCTTGTCTATGATCTTTCATGTTGAAAGTATGGGATAGCCATATCTTAACACTGGTCATCATCTCTGTGTCATTCCCAATGATAAGGGTGTCATCTACATAAAGCACGATGAACACTGTGGCATTCCCACTAAGCTTCTTGTACACGCACAGTTCATCAGAATTTTACAAAAAATCAACTCTTCATGGTTTCGTTGAATTTGATGTTCAAGCTACGAGAAGCTTGTTTGATCTCAGAGATGGATTTCTTCAAATTTCATATTTTGCCTTCCTTGGTTATTGAGCCTTGGGCTGCATCATAGCCTTATCTCTGTGTGTATCCCTTGTCTATGAGTCGTGCCTTGAAGGTCTCTACCTTCCCATCAGGTCCCCTTTTCTCTTGAAGATCCATTTACACCCATTGAGGTTTACCCCTCTAGGTCGATCCTCTAGGATCCATACACCATTTTTATACATGGAGTCTATTTTAAACTTCATTGTTAGCATCCATCTATCCATGTCATGATCTGCGAGTGCTTCATCAAATGAAGATGGAACATTGTCAGTTTCACCTAACACATAGAATCTATACCTTTTAGGTGGTGTAATACCCTCGAACTCCTTCAAAAAGGTATGAGTGTTACATCTTCATTTACTTCTTTTGTTTCTGGTTCAGGAAACGCATTATCCTCAAGGTATTTAATAAGTTACTTTACTTCATTGTTATCTGGACTCTTAGGGAAGTCATCCTCCAGAAATTTCACATCTATAGCGACGAATACCTTCTGAGTCTGAGGATCATAAAGTTGGTATCCAATATCATCCTTAACATACCAAATTAAGTGGTACTCATGAGTGCGAGATTTTAGATTACTTGCATCCATGTTCTTTTCCTGGACTAAGCAACCCCAACCCTCAAGTGTTTAATACTGGGTTTGGTTCCATACAAAAGATCATGAGGAGTTTTAGGTACATACTTGCTAGGAATCTTAATTTAGGATATATATTGTAGTTTTTGTTGCATATCCCCAGAAAATAAGTGGTAAATGTGCTTTACTCATCATTCTATGAACCGTGTCCATGATGGTCCTGTTATGTCTTTCAGCAGCACCATTAAGTTGGGGAGTTCTGGGAGGAGTGAGATTGGAGACAATTCCTTTCTCTTTGAGATATTCCTTAAATTCATCTGAGTGGTAACCTTGGTTAGATCGAATCTGTTAATCTTCCTATCGGTTTGGTTCTCAACCAAATACATGAACTCTTTGAACTTTTTAAATGTTTCATATTTATGGCGTAGTAGGAAGATAAGCCCATATCGCGAATGATCATCAATGAATGTCAAATAATATTGATATCCATTTCAGGTCACAACACTGAAGAGACCACAAACATCAATATGCATATGGTCACGAATAACTTCGCATCGAGTAACCTTGTTATGGAAAGGCGTCCTAGTCATTTTACTTTGAATAAAATGTTTACCGGTAGGTAGAGTTTAAAAATGTAGAAAATCTAAGGGTCCAACCTTTATCAATCTATTGATCCTATCAACAAATAAATAAACAAGTCTTTGATGCCAAATTATATTCAAATAATTTCTGTCCTCCAAGGTCCTTTTATGGTTTTTTATTAGTGGTAGTAACATTCATGACATTTTAAGTGGTGGTTAAGAATATGAGCTTATTGGACGAGGTACAAGTTTACATTAGGTATGTCTACTTCCATATTGGTTTAGGAAAGGCTTGTCACATGCCAGTTGAATTAATTCACAAATCATTATGGACGCTCTGTGTATGCAATTTGGATTATGAGAATGTAGGACGGATTAGGAAGTTGGATATGAACATATTGCTGGAATTCTGAGATTTTGCATATGACAACTCACTCATGTATAAGGACAAAGTTAAGCGTTGGCAAGGTAGACATATTATAAAGAAGATTTTCTCCCTTGATCAGAAAGTTTGGTTGTTTGATGCTAAATTGAAGTTGTTTCCCGGCAAGTTAAAAAGCAAATGGTCAGTACCGCTCATTATGAGAGTTGTGCGTGATAATGGTAGTATTATCATATATGGGTTGTCATCTGACGCATAGCCATTTGTTATGAACATACACTTGCTAAAGCCATATATATCATGATACATTCCTATCTGTGGTTGATTCCATATCTGTTGTATTAGACAATGACTTTTTGACATCTTCCGCGCCCGATACATGAGTTGATTTTCTCTTATACATATCCTTTCGTTTAATCCTTTCTTCTTTCATTTTTATTATTAACCTCTTTTCCATGCGTGCTATACTTAGGATGTACACTATCCTATGTATAGAGAAGGAGAATGGTTTGAGTTTTTCCATTTTTGTTCTGTTTCATCACCCATTTTGTTGCTTATATTTACGGATTTATGGCAAGTATAGGGGGAGTGATGTTCATTACATCTCTTTCATGTTTTTATTTTCTTTTATTTTTGTTGTTCTCTTGCTTGTCGTTCAACTCGTTGGTATTCTTTTTCTATACTTAGGGATCTTTTACCCTAAGTATATGGGAGGTCGAGTCGAGTTGTTGAGTTTATTCATTCATTTCCTGAGTTTTCCCCGTATGTACAATCTTCTATACTTAGGATTTTTCGATACTACGTATTGAGGGGGAGGGGGGGTCACCGACTTCTATTCCTTTCGTCTAATCTTTGAGTCGTTGTTGTATATTATTCTTTTCACTTTTCTATACTTAGCACGAGTTATGTCTTCCTTTGTTGCTCTTTGGTAACTATGAGGACATGGTTCGAGCTAAGTATAAGGGGTGTCGTATATATTGTATATATACTTTAGCAATAACTCATAATTTTATTAACAATGTGGCTATTACTTAAAAAAATGCTTTGAAAAATGATTTGTAAAGTGATTTTAAAAAATCATTTGTAAAAATATTTGTACAATTTGTTTTGTAAAATATTTTGTAAAAATTTTCGTACAATAGTATGTAAAATGTTTGTAAAAACGTTCGTAATTTTTTTTGTAAAACTATTTTTGTACAAATCATTACAATTTTTTTGTAAAAACATTATATTTGTAAAATGTTTGTAATTTATTTTCTGTATCAAAACTATGCATACTGTACAAAATGTTTGAAAAATTTTTGAAAGCAAAATGTTTGCAAAAATCTGTTTGTAAAATGATTTGTAAAAATGTTTGTAAAATAGTTTGCAAAAACTTTTGTAAAATAATTGAAAACTCTTTGTAAAATATTTGAAAAATGTTTGTAAAATATTTTGTAAAATGTTTTGAAAAGGTCTGTAAAATTGCAAAATTATCCCTTTGCTAGGCGAGTCAAAGGGAGGAACTCCAGGTCAAAATGAGGCATGGTGGTAGAGTGAAGGGGTGCAAGAGAAGCTAAAAATTAAAAGGGCATGCTTTAAAGCTATGTCTAAGGATAGAATAGAGGAAACTGTCACAAACTACAAAATAGCGAAGAAGGAAGCAAAGAAGGCTGTAAGTGATGCTATGTTGAAAGCTTATGAAGTTTTGTATAAAAATCTTGACTCCAGGGAGGGCCAGAAGGATATATTCAGGTTGGCCAAAGCAAGAGAAAAAAAGACCAAAGACCTTTCTCAAGTGAGCTGCATTAAGGATTAGGAAGGTCACGTGCTTGTTACTCAGAAGGATATAGAGACTAGATGGGAGCGGTACTTCCGTAAACTTTTCATTGGGGAAGGAAATAGAGAGATCACTTTGGATCATCTAGCCAGTAGTAAAAGTTACTTGAATTGTGCAAGCTATAGATGGATACAAAGAAAGGAAGTTGAGGAGGCTTTGAAGGTTATGAGACCTGGGAAAGGTGTAGGACCGGATGACATCCCTGTAGAAGTATGGAAAATTTTAGGTGAGCACATTTTGACTTGGCTTACGAATCTATTCAATGTTATTTGGCGAAGCAAGAATATGCTTGAAGATTGGAGGAGTATCGTGGTGCCTCTTTATAAGAATAAAGGAGACATTCAAAATTGTTCAAATTATAGAGGTATCAAGATGATGAGTCTTACTATGAAAATTTGGGACGTGTGATCGAGGGAAGGTTGAGGCAACTTTCCAACGTCAAAGAAAACCAATTCGGATTCATGCCAGGTCGCTCAAGTATTGAGGCCATCCATTTGCTGAGGAGAACAATGGAGATTTAAAGAGCAAAAAGGAAGAACCTCCATATGATCTTTGTTGATTTAGAGAAGGCTTATGATTCTGTCACACGAGAGATATTGTGGAGAGTTTTGGAGAAGAGACAAGTGTATGTCCTATACATTAACCTCATAAAGGACATGCATGATAGGGTTTTATTTTGTGAATGGACCCCTTCTGGGAAGACTGGCTATTTTGACATCAACATTGGTTTACATCAAGGTCCATCCTTGAGTCCATTTCTTCTTACTTTGACTATGTACGAGTTGACAAGTCATATTCAGGATTAGTTACCTTGGTGTATGTTATTTGCTGATGATATTGTGTTGATTAACGAGACTAGAGATGGAGTAAATGAGAAGCTTGAGGTCTAGAGACATGAGTTGGAGAGTAAAGGATTTCATATAAGTAGGGCTAAGACAGAATATATGGAGCGTACTTTTGATGGAAGCAATGGTGAAGGAATTGAGGTGAAGATTGGTGATGATAACATTCAGAAGAGAGATTCTTTCAAATATCTGGGATCTATTTTGCAACATGATGGGGAAATTGATGGAGATGTTACTAATATAATAAATGCAGGCTGGCTAAAGTGGAGAGGAGCCTCTGTTGTTCTCTGTGGTAAGAAAAATCCTTTAAAATTTAAAGGAAAGTTTTACAAAACAGCCGCGAGACTTGCTATGCTCTTTGGATCTGAATGTTGGCCTGCGAACCATAGACATGTGTAGAGAATGACTGTAGCAGAAATGAAAATGCTAAGGTGGATGTTTGGACACACACGTAAAGATCAAATTTAGAATGATGCAATCAGAAAGAAAGTTGGTGTTGCTCCGATCGAGGATAAGATGCGAGAAAACCGCTTAAGATGGTTTGGTCATTTGCAAAGAAGATCAGCTGATGCACCAGTTAGGAGATGCGAGTGTTGGGATGTTCAGCCGGCTAAGAGAGGGCAGGTACGACCCAAGAAGTGCTGGAAAGAGACCATAAGAAGGGATCTTTGTTTTTTGGATATAAGCGCGGGATCAACCCAAGATAGATCTGAATGGAGGCGAAGAATCCATGTAGCCGACCCAACTTTATTGTGGGAAAAGGCTTTGTTGTTGTTGTTGTATTTATACACATGGGATATAAGTTTTGGGATGTATATATATATATATATTTGTAAAATCCACGTGTGTATAACAACCTTAATAACTTATCCTCCTGTAAATAAAATTCTTTGTGTATCTAAATTTCTTTTATAAAAAATGTATCTAAAACTTGTGCATAAAATCCTCTGGTAAAATATTGTATAAAATTTGTATAATCCTTGTGTGTATACTTGTATATATTTGTTGTAAATACATTCAATTTACTAACCCTTTTCTTTCTTTAATAAAGTGTGTTTAAAATCCATAAAAAGTTGCAAAATTCTTTGAAACTTTTACAAAATGATTGTTCTTTTGTTTCTTTTCTTTTAAAAAAATGCTTTGTATATATTTCTTGTATTTGTATGTGCATTTTGAAAATGGTATTGACACTTAAACTAGTCTGGAATAAAGTTGAAGAATGGAGCTTGGTTGGACCTTAATCCACTTAATTTTAGAGGAACCTTATATGAAATGGAATTGAGATTCTTCAAGTCTATAGACTTAATTCTTCGGGAACCACAAGACTTAGTTCAATGTCGTCTTGACTAACTAAGTAGAATATCTCAGAGCACATGCTTGATTCTTGTTGATAATGACCTAGCATGCACACCTGCACTTAAATTTTGCCCACCTCAGTTTAAGTGGTAGAGGGCTGGATTTGCCGGCAAAAGACTCAAGCTAATGTAAACATCGAAAGTCACACATTTTTGGACATTGTATCCCAACCCGGTCGAGTAGCGACGAAGTCTAACAACAGAATGTTGTGGGTTGAAAAGCTTCAAAAGTGGTATACTCTATTGGCTCAAGAGGAAAAACTCCTAATGTACATGCTGCATCTTTCTATATAAAAAATGCAAAATCAAAACTCTAAAAAAGTAGACAGGAATGATCGAAAATAAAATGCGTGCTGGAGTATGTTTATAGATGTATAGTTAATAAACATGCATGAACTACAAAATCAGATATTTGTGAGCTTGTAGCTGAATGACTTGACTACTCAGGCCAGGAATTCTACGATAGCTAGCTACACTGGCTACCGTCCATTCTTCTCTCCACCTCCTCTTCTTGAGCTAGTTACACTTGAATTTAGAAGGGAATACCCCACTTCTCGAGGAAAGAGTTATTAGATTGGGGAATTAGGGTCACCGTGTTAGAGAAGACTGACTTCCACTGCTTCAGCCGAGAAAGATACATATCACTTACACTGTACAAGAAAGATTCATTGTCATAAGGGTTTGTCTATGAGTTGATTTATTCTGACCTGACTATTGAGGAGACTTGAGAAAGATTTTTGTGATTTCTAGAGGTTGTTGGATGGCAAGTCTATTTCCCCCTACGGTTCCACCCAAACTAATAATCCAAAGGTCTGATCGAGCTTCATACTTTGATTTTATGAAGATAAGTTTAATTAATCAATATTGTTCTAAGTTCTTTATTTTTCCTTTATTCTTTTTCCTTTTCTCTTAGTCACTTATTCTTCAAATAAGTGTTTGCTAAGTGACTTATAAAGGTAAAACATGGGGGGTGATGAATCTGCAATTCACCATCTATTCATTTATTTAATTTAAAATCCCATATAAAACTAATGTAAATATCAATAAATCTATTTTTTATTAACCATAATTCCTGTGTAAATCTTGTATTTTATCACTATTTTAATCTAAAATAAATAAAGAAAGAAATAAAGGAAAATAAATAAAATAAAGACTGTATATATGCAATAGATACATGTTGACTCTAACCCCGAGAAAAGGTCAAGATTTGACCTGATCGACAAGGAATAAAGTAGAGGGAGATAAGGTCTAAATACAAAACATTTTTGAAAATCAATTATTTCTAGTTTATATTCATCACCTATACACTATTATATATTATACACATTCTCTTCATTAATTTATTCATACCCAAATTCAACTCAAACACAATTGATTTCTTCTTAAAAATTATGCATAAAAATACTCTGTAAAAAAATTGCAATAAAATCAGTGTATATTATGTAAATTACAACACTCTCAAAAAGTCGTAGAGCTCAACTTTTATTATCAATAACTTCTCCACAAAAACTGAAAATTCATCAAACTACTCTCATTGTACTCCAAATTAAATAATCATTAAAATGGAGGTGGGTTGCATAGAAATCGAAGTTATGGTGTGAAATGTGGCTAGTTTGGGTGTTATTGTATATAATACCAATGTTTACTCAGTACATTATATATTTAATTATTTTCTTGTCCATATTTGTGTATATAGTATTCTTAATTAATTGTAAATATTATATTTTATTTTTAAAATAAATAAATAAAAATACAAAATCAAAAATCAACACAAATAAAACCATGTAAATATTATATAGGCATCACAATGTATATACTATACATACACCTATTTATTAACCTTATAAAATAATTCCTAAAGACCTAACAAAAGATCATTAAAACCCTTATAAAATATTACAAATATATAAACTAATAAAATACATGTATATTTGTAAAAATAATAAAATAAAAATCATGTACATTTGCACCTAGGTATATATACTTGTATATAACACTTTATTTATTTTAATCCTAGTATACTTTATTTAATTAATTAAAAATCACTGAAACTAACTATATTTAATCCATAACATTATTCATTTACATTATTTAATTCTTTAAAATCATTTTCAAGTTTATATCTAATTTATTTAACTTTATCATTGATTTTTGTCTTTTTCCTTATTTTGTCCCATCCCCCATGCTTTTTGATTGGTTGACCTGGGTTTGTTGTCCCGGGTCAACTATCCAGTCTACCTGCTAATTCCGCTAATCTCTCGCACATCCCTCTCTTCTCCCAATTTTTCTATGTGCCATGATCCCTAACATCTCACGATTCCTTCTCCTAACCTTTTTCCCAGTTAACACTTTCCATCACCAGGTCTTCCAATCATAACAAATTGCTTCGATTTGCTAGCATTTTAAAAATCAAAACAAGGGTCATTCCCTTCGAGCTGGAGTGCGAGAAAAGGGTGGAGATTCGAGATCCTATCACCGAAGTTGAGCTTCTAGCAGAGATCTGCCGTGTTTCCAACTCTCCACCTTCCGTACCATATTGAGGAGAATCTAATCCACTGCCCCCATAGGTAATAGTAGGATTAACTCCTTTCGATTTTAGCATTTATCATTTGCATTTAATTCTTGATTTAGCAAGATCAGATCATTAATTACGCTCCTCCGATCAACATGATCAGAGGTGTTCCGGCCATCTTCAATCTAGTTTGACCATCGCTTCACCTACGCACGAGCATTGTCCAATTTCTCAACATCTGGTCCCCCTCAGATCATCCAAGATATGAGATCCGGCTTCCATTATGACCATGCATGCCAAAAGCCCCCTTTCCCCCACTATTCCTCTTATTTTCTGCTAAAAATCTTGGCTAGAGATATCCTCTGAGCACTCGCATCATATTGTAGGTCTAAGGAACATGACATGGACTGTTAAGCGCCATCTGGAGGTCCACCTGGAGCTTCATACCTTTCGACCTCCAGATTGTGTTCTAGCCATCGCTGACCACCATGGAACCCGTGGATCGACAAAGGAGAAGCTCACGAGTGAGTTGATCACCTCATGAGTTACCATGGAAGAATATCGAGCAAGTAAAGCTCGGTCGAAGTTCACTGGAGTTGACCTTGAAGCCCGTTCTTCCAATTGCCTTCATCACCGTCCAATCAAGAACGCTTCCCTAGTTCGCATAAGGATCTTTGGATTTGCCTCAAAAGTTAGTCATGGATTGAAGTCTTCAGATTAAATGTCATCCGTCCATGCAATCTTCATCGTCCACCGTTTGATCAAAGCCTCATCACATCACAACCGTCCAAGGAGGCACACCAATTAACATGCAAAATTGCACCCTCAACCATGCTTTATTTCCATTTTACAAATAAGTCCTTTGAGGACATGAGTCTGCATTTAATCCATTGAACTTTTGCACTGTTTTCCATAGTTTCTATTTTAATTACATTCTGGTCCTCTTTGATGTGTAGAACGTGCCTAACATGTGTTTTATGAGAAAATCGCAATAAGACCCCATGATTTTGTTGTCAATATTTGGCCCCTAGAATGAAATTAATAGCAAATAGGTCCAATCCAGTCCGATTCATGTGCCTTCGCACGCGCTCTCTAGACAAACTGCGCATTTGGCCTTGAATATGTAAGCTTTGTTATCATTTAGTCTCTATTTTTTTTTCTTTGCACTTTGGTCCCTAAGAGTGTGCATATCATTTTGCATGTTAAAATTCAAATAAAAATAACAAATCATCACAAAAAATCTACAAAAATCAAGTTAGCCTTCTATTAATTAAATCTTGCATCCATAATTTTCATTTCGCATTTATTTTTTTTATATTTTTCAAATTTCAAAAATAACAAAAAAATTCTGTGTATGCATTTATAAAAACTTTCGCATTTTATTCCTCATAAAAACGATGAAAAAAACAAAACATTCATAAACATAAAAATGTGTAACAATTCATAGAAAATTCTAAAAATTCATGAAATACCATTCTGGAAAAATATAAAAAATTATCTTTCTGTATGTGTGCCTATTTCATCCTTTTTTTATTTCATTTACTATTTTAAAAATCCAAAAACATATGTAGTATGTTCTATTTCCTAAATTTCATGTTTTGCATTTATTTGAGAACCAAAAAAAAATTTAAATGTCTAGATAAGACCCAAAAACATTATAAAAAGTTCAAAAACTCAAAAATAATTTTAGTTTAAATTTCGATATATTTTTATATATTTGAAAATACAAAAAGAGTGGTTATGTGTGGGCATTAATTATTCCATTGTTTAAAAAAAATCATTTGCAAAATTTAAAATTATAAAAAATATAAAATCAGAAAACCAAATAAAAATATAAAATTAAAAATCCATAAAAATATACAAATATTATTAACACAAAAACCAAGAGTAGTGTTCATAGAATTCCCTTTTTTCTTTTCATAGATTTTTCATTGAATCGAATATCCCTTGGCATCCCTGAGTTTGATTATGTATGCTATACAATTAAATAAATATCACTCATAGTTCTTGTACTTGCATGTACTTGCATTCTTTTTTTTGTTTGTTGGCTTGAGATGTGAATAAAAACAATAATTTCTTCTTGACTTGGGTTACTACGACCACAAATCACTTGGGGGTAATTTTATTAAATAAAAACCTAAGGAAATTTGCGTTTAATAGTAACATTGATGAGATTTTCATCAATGCACATATCAAAAAGTTCACCATAAGTTAGAATACCTCCTGTAATATATTTGTCATAGTGATTTATGACAAGTTTATTACATAATAGAAAGGAATATAGTTTTCTAACTAACTTCGATATAAATATAAGGTTCCTTCTAACAACTGGATCATAAAGGCAATCTTTAAGCATAAGGATTCTTCCACAAGATAATGATAGCATTATATCCTAGCAATTATCCTAGCATAAGGTGTCTGACTCCTTGAGATTCAACATTATATCCTAGAAATTATCCATCTCTACATGTTACTACTGAAGCACACTGGAAAGAGATCCTAGAAAATAACACATGGCCAATGTATGATCTTCATCATATTTTTCATTGTATTTGATTTCTTCTGATGTCTTAGGGTTTGTGATCTTGTCCTTAGACAACACATAAGATATACATTGTGTAGAAAGGATAAGATCCAAATGATGGATCCAATCTGAGTAATTCGATCCAGTCAAGTGGTTGACCTCCAGAAGCCTGGTGAGTGGATTCATGGACTTCATTGTCTGAAATTAGGAATGCACTATATTAGAACATATAAATTGTTATATATTCAAAATTAAATTCTTTGATTAAGGATTTTAAATCAAACTAGTCTTGCCTTTTAAACTCTAAAAGTTCATTACCTTAAATAAAATTAGTCTTGCCCAAGTCTCTAGCAAGATCTGGGATTTCCTTTTTACCTTTGTCACGTCCCAATAATATGACAAATAGTAATTAGATAAAGAGAAGCGGTAACACATTCTGCCTTGCAAGTCCAACTTACATTTCCCAGTTGGGTCTTTAACACCTGCCCACCACTCCTAAGATAATGTTGACCCATTATTGATTGAACCAACCGTTAACAGGAATAGCACTCACTATGCGCAATCGAATATCACCCCAATAATATGTGGACTCGATATTGGGGTCACTACACATACAACCTTACTCTTTCGAGAAACAAAGAATCTGATCCATGTGCATTTATATGCAGGATCTGTCACTTAGGACATGCATCTCGTACATACAATCCATGGCGACTAAACCCTTCGCCTTGACGGGAGAACATGGATGTCACTTATGTGATCCTCCATATCTTGTTCAAATTATAATTTATCATTACGAATCATATTCACATAATTCATTGTTCCAAGGGAAATATAATTCCATTCATAATAGAGTATTTTTAATGAATATAATTTATTTAATCATATTAAATGACTTATCAATCCAATTCAATCAACCAACAAACAATCTTGATAGTTACTTGAAGGATGGTGTAATATCCAAATACGTATTATTCAAAATTTAATAATTAGAAAAATAAATCATGATCATTTCAAACATTATCCTTTCCTTACCCTCTGTCATGGCCAGTACATATAGGATGTGGGATAGACCACTCACAAAGCGACCTACTACCCCAACTATCCCTGACTAGACACCATATCTGCCTCAGGTCAGGATAATGTGATTTGATTATTTTGTAATTGAGTTGATATTTGGCATTCAACCGAAGTTATACCACGTAATATTTATCAAAATCATTTTGATTAATATTATAAGGAGATTCTCAAAACAAATCCTCAATCTTATTCAAGTAACAAAGTCTTGCATGTAGAGATTATCCCACAACTATTGCAGGATAAACTAGAGTTTCATGAAACATGCATTCAATGGCCTATGATGATTAATAAATTATTTTCATTATTATAAGGAATCATAATTAATTAAGGCAAATTCATAATTTCTATGATTTTCATTAAATTATAAACACATTAAGCAAGGAGATTTTATGATCTAATCATCTTAAGACCCATCTCCACTAAATATGGAATATCTAGGGCAAAAACAATTGGAATCACATGAAATAAATTCGAGCTATTTTCTGATTTGATTCTCTACTTAATACAAGTGTTTATTTCATGTTTCATAATTGAAAAAAAGTAAGAAAAAATATTTTTCTTACAGATCCGTAAATATATGCAAAACACATGCACTTGGTACAAACATAAGGCTACTAATTTTAGGACATATTTAGATAGTCTAAATACTTTTTAATAACCAAAAAACACATCCAAATAGTGCACAAAAAAATAGGTTTTTAATTAAGTGAAAAACCAATTCGAATCGTCCATCCAGTGCAAAAACAATGATTCCCACACATCCGAAACATAAATCTTGACCGTCTAGGGTTTCGGATCATATCCAAGACCTCAACTAAGCATCTGATACAACTTGAGTGGTATGGATAGATCATTAAGTGCATCAAGGAAGCATGATGATCACATCATATGCGATCAGAGGGACTAGTCACACTAGTTGCTATGTGAAGTAGAATTTTAAAAAAAATAAATAATGAAACCACATGATCCAAAAACACTTCTCATATCATTTCATCAAAACCACAAATGAGATGTACAAATACCTCTCGAGGCATAGTTACGATCGTGTCTCTAAATCAAGAGACCTCCTATCTAAATTATGATCCGATGGAGGAGACGCTTGCAAGCACGTTTATGAAATGTGCGCTCCTCACAATCCAAGTTGATAGTCCATGTAGCGAATCTCAAGATCTTGTCACATGAGATATGACATCTTCTTCACGAGCAGATAGCACCGATGGAGACTGAGATCCACTGGAGATTGAAGTGACGGTGCAACAGCATGGCGATAACGACGATCTTCTCTAGGGAAAGAGGTGGACGACCACTCCTGTTTGAGAGATGGGACACATGTATGAGAATGAAAGACAGAGAGGCTATTCAAATGTTGTTGTAAAAATGAAGAGCTAGGGTTGCCTCTTCTTTTATTATATTTTGGGAATCCTTGGATCTCAATCGATGGACAACACAAATCCAATGGTGGATAGTGATTTGTGTTTCTTTCAAAGTCCATAATTTTGTTCTATAAACACAACAATTAATTTAATTATATTAAATTTAATTTGAATAATTATCAACATAAATTATTTCAATCAAATCAATAAGCACGGAATGAATAGGAAAGAGGCAAAGCCCCTTCCCAATGAAGAGTGGATAGTCATACTCTAATTAGGACTCATGGTGGTCGTCCACCCTCCTCATAAAGAAGGTGTTTTACTTTTTGCAATTATGTGAGATTTGGTATCTCACATAATCATTCAACATTTACAACAACTTTTGTGGTAAATTATTTCACAAAAAATAATTGCAAGTTAATTTGTGAAATATGAATCAAGTCATTGGGAATTTGTGAGTCTCATTCACAACCAAAAAAAATTACATTTTCAATTAAATGTCCAATGTCAATCCAATTCACATCAATGTTTAAATTATAAAAGTTATGTACAAATATCTCTCTCTAATATATTACAAATCACATTTATAATATATACGATTAATATGGACAAGGATATCCACATTATTCATATCCATGATAATAAAATAACATTTAATTATACTGGATCATCATTTTTATGCATCTAAATAATATGAATCAAATTCACATTATACATGATAATGAAATCTCATTTAATTATGTATATCTCTATGCTTGGATATACATTTATAATTGAAATCTTTCAATAATAATGCATTTTATCTGCGGATACTTGGTGATAAGGACATGGCGATTGTACGTTCCATGTATAGTGACTTGGATATTAAGGTCACATCTCAAATCCACATCTCGGGGACCTCTCATAGATGCTTGATTAAATCAAGATCATTGGTCTAATATTCCCATTACATCTGAATCACATGCAGATCAATGTTCAACATTTGGACTAAAATAAGATCACTTCTCTAATAAGAGGAGTCACTACAATCTACAACTATTTCATCACTCCCTAAGAATGGAAGCGTCATGGTTATACAATTGTTTATGATCACATCACCATCATGTATTCCTAATACCTATAAATACTGCATATTAGAAGACCTAAACTAAACCCCAAGATATAGATCTATTTACACCGTCATCTTTAGGATTTTATCATTAAGATTTTCATTCGATCATTGGGAGTTGGTATCGATCATATGCTTTAAAAAAGCATATATCATACATCTAAATTCTTGTCATGCTTCCATAGCAAGACGATGATGATTGGAATTTGATCGATCCTAATTCCTCATGAGCGAGCTCATGTCTTCCGATTCATAAGTGAATTTGTATGATCCCTTTGACCAATTGAATTACTCATATGCCCTTGTATGCACACCAATTCGCCTATGTATAGACCTTGATTAGGACATTGACCTATCAGTTTGCTAAATGTACATACTTAGACGTATAACGATACATCTGTCTCGGTCAGAGGATGCATGCCTATGTCATTATAGTATTGGAAATAGGACTTGGTTATCTCGATCATGTTAATTTAACTCTTTATCCTAACTAATCTGACACCTTTGAATTTCTATTCCAATGTAGAGGACCTGCATCAACAGGTCGGTTAGATATCGACCAATAAAGAAAGGATTGTCATCTTGTACTTGGCTTGGAGATAATCTCTTAATAATCATTTGGCGGCGCTTGATGAATCTTCAATCTAACTCTTTTGATATTCATCCAAGCACCAACCTCTACAATTAAACAATTGAATCAACAGTTGTATGATCATTAAGAAGGCCATGGTACGTAACCATAATTATATTAAGGGACCTTATAGTGCATTCATTCATTTAATCTCAGATAGGGAGTGAAATAAATGAACAACTTTATTGATAAATCAAACAATACAACAACATTTATTTTAGGAATGGTTCTTTCGGGCTCATAAGGCCAACACAAGCCTCTACCTTAGTCCAGTCGAACCACTTCCGAAAGGTGCCACATCTCCACATGGTCCGAGCCTCATTCACCTTTCGAACCTAGCCATCACGTGCAACGCGCATGTGAGGAGGACAAATTGCAGGTGTATCCCGTTGCTTTTATTGAATTATAAAAAGCCCATCCGCTCTATGTAATTTATATTTGTACCCTATAAGCTTTGTGTTATTGCATGTATACCCTCGAGAGGACATATTTGTGTTTTTTTGTCATTTTGTTAATTAATTTTATTGTATTTTATGCCCATGTATTGTTTAGTAAATAACTTGTGAACCTCTCTTTCAAATTTAATTAAATCTATGTCATTTTAAAAACAATTTTATGTTCTTAATTTGGTTTCATTCGTTGATTTAACAAGTTCTTCGTGCAATAATCTTCAACGTGTATAAATTCTCTATTTAATATTAATATTCTGCTTCAAATTGACCTTCTATGTATTTGTTAATCTATTAAACTTCTTGATTTGCATTGCATATTCCTAAATCTAATTAGATCCCTTAAATACGCCATTGCTTAATTGATTTCCTGATTAGATTTGTATCTGAAAATTTTGTTGTAATAGTGATCATGTCAGTTGTTTATTTTTCACAAATTGCGGAGTTTAATCAATTAGAACTTATAACTAATTTTATCCATTTCAATGATTTCTGAGTTAATTGATCAATTATTTATTATTAAATCTGGATCTTCCTTGTGTTTTTGTGCATTGTATAAGTAATGTTGCATTAGCATCATTATTTTTCATGTAATATATCTACATAAAAACCATTTAAAATACCATACATTGCATTGAGTATTGTTGCTTGACTTAGATCACTACTAAATTTCTAAATTAAATATTTAATACCTAGACTAAGTTAGTTAATTGCTCGTATCCTTGTGTTCGACCCTGGACTTACCCAGGAAATAGATTTAAGCCAAATTCTCTTCGTCGAGATTATTTTAATGTGGTTCTGACTTAGTGCTGATTGTCCATATTACACTAAGTGACAATTATCATCGCTAGATAGCATCTCATCAGATGGTGTTATTGTTGGGGACACGACACTTTAGTTAATTTACATACGGTTTAGATATTTACTTTTGTAGTTATGTTTTGTTGTGATCTTCTTTAATGTTTTGTTTGATGCGTTTCATTGTTTTTTGACTATTTGTCTAGAATTTTTTGGAATTATCTATTAATTCTTTATGTGGTAGGGTCTGCGGTGCAGACGAACACTGAAGTAATGTAAAGGCGAAGAGCGAAGAGCTCAAGCTATTAAGTTTACTGAGAGTTGTTGTGAAAGAATATTTTTCTTATATAGATTAATTAGTCATTATTGTGTTGTAATATTTTTGTAATATTATTTCCAATATTTGTAGTTTAAGTGCCTTATTTATAACGGTTCTAAGTTGAGTCCTCGTAGTTGTAAATATAGGTTTTATTTATTCTTTTATTTATTTGTTTATGTCAAGAGTGATTGTCAACTTAAGTGGTATATTTAAGAGTATGCACTTCGATTCAAATAGTCAAACTTAGGTCATATTGCCTTGTGCACTTTTCATAATTTAGGTCACACATTTTTGATATGATAAGATTCACATACATCTTAGGAGATTCATTAATAGATGCACTATAGCACGTGTATTTAGTCAAATTTAACTGAAATTCTTTACTTTTAGAAGAACTCATGTTTAGTTGTGGTTTTTTGACTTGCATCACATAGTTAAATTTATAAATTCAGTCTAGCATCCACATGAAAAGTGCTAGGAAGCGTTGTAATTATTTATGAACGACTACATGAATCATTGATTTTGAGCCTACATTATGCTTCCTGTCTTCTTTTCTCTTGTTTTACAACAAAAGGAAAAAAAAGGGGAATATGGACTGAATGTTAGATGTATCTTTATGTGGCGACATTAATCAAGAGATAGCCTAACCCTTTAAATCAAGACTAAATTAAGAAAGTAAAACTAAATAAAATTGGAATAAAATCTACCTTATATTACATGTGGTAATACCCTCATTGGACACATGTACTTACCCCCAGACAGAGTGGGTGAGTATGGATCCCTAAGGTTAGAGCCCAAATCCTGGACTTCCACCCGAAGTCCTCAGGTTCCACTCTCAAGGATTTTGGGCACTGCAAGTGGTTGCCTTCGACCATAGAAATACGTTTTAGTTGTTTGGGCTTGTAAGTTTCTTTTGGGGTGTGATATTGAACCTAGCATCTTAGGAAGATCACAACATTCAGTGAGAGCTTACAAGACTTCAACCAACATAGTAGGAGACTCCCTATGTGTAGTGGTTGCAAATATTGTTCTAATCACTATCAAACCACTATTGGTAAGGGTTTAATGTTCCACATAAGGCAGGAACAATGTCACTTATACCTTTTCTCACTAAAGGTGATTCAATCAACAATTATCCCACAAAAGATGAGGCAATGATAAGAATAAATGTGGATTTAGAAGACAATGATTGTTTTTGTGTTTTTAAAAAGATTTTTTTTATTTTTAGTGGGTTTTTTATATTTATTTTTATGTAATTTTTATGTAATTTTTATGTTATAAAGTTTTTTTATTTTATTTTTTATTTTATATTTTTTTCTTTTTATATTTAAAATATTTATTATTCTTTTTAATAAATAATGGTAATAAATATATATACTATATATAGAGAAGATAATAGATAGTAGATACAAAAATATATAAATAGAGAAAAATTAGAAAAAATATTCTAGGTACCATCCTTTTTATTTTTTTAAGGGTATTAATTTTTTTGGTGTTATTATTAATAATAATGATACTAATTGTAAAATAAGTAAATATAGGTATAATTGTACTCTATAGGCTAGTATATATATAAATATACTAATAAATACTCAAAATGGACAAAATAAATTCTTCTTATCTTTTTTATATTTTCCTCTCTTTTTATGATTTTTATATGTTTTTTTTGCAATATATATCAAACTTCTTTTAGATTTAAAAATAGATAAATAACTCAAAATTTTCAAAACTAGTTTTAATAGGCAATATAGATAGTAAATAAGATACAGAAACATAAAAATTCAAATCTTGGGATTTTATAACGATTTTTTAATATTTTTTAGGGTTAGAGAGGGTTTGCATTTTTTATTTTTCTTGACTTTTTAGTATCTTTTTTCTGTAGGTGCAAAATACAATAATAAATAACACCTAATATTTTAGAAATTTTCATAAAATTTTCCTATTTTTATAGGTTTTTAAAGCAGACAGGGAATAAATGCTATGTTTTCTGTATTTTTATATATAGGAAAATATTTTAAATGCCCTAGCAAGAAATATATTTGCTTTAATGATATGACAAGAAATTAAATTAAAATTCCTACAATTTTAAATGAAATGTGATATTTTAATGTAAGAAATAAAGAAAAAAATACAACACTAGTAGGGACTGATATGAAATAAGAAAAAAATGCAATCCAGAACCAATATCCATATATAAGGGCCTCTACGCAAATTTCCCACGAATATTTAAATCATACAATGCTGGCATGGATATAAACGTAATTTACTGAACACAACAGGGCATGCACATAAATATTCCATAAAAGTTTGAACAGGGTTGCAAAATTAGTGGACTAAATGATAACACAAAAGCATAGAGGCTCCCTGCAAAAAGCCCACTACCTCACTTGTATGGGCACGTGAGCTGATGTGGAAACAGACGAAAGTGCAAATAAAGGTATTACATGGGTCTACTTACAAAGCAACCAAAAGTTTTTACATTACAAGCAAAATTTTATGGACTAATACTAAAATACAAAAATCATAGGGGTATAGGGCAAAATTACCCCCACTTTGCTCATGAACGAACGAAAAATTACCCCCACATTGCTCATAAAAGAACGATGGATTATGTGTCACTTATACATGTGGCGTGTTCTGGAGAACTATTACGCTTCGCTGATCAACGAATGAGATTAGATCTCAAGGGGTGATCGAATGGCTGGGTAGGGCACGATCCAACAACTGATATCAAAACTGGCGATGGAGGAAGATCCAACGGAAGTAATATTCACCAAGAATGGGGAAGAACAACTTATGGGGGAGCTTCGATCCTTGATTTCACCCACCTTTGTGCATCTTCGATGGCTCTCAAGTTCTCAAATCATTCGTCTTGCTAGTCCATATCTGTTGGAAGCATCAGATGGCTCGTGGAAGCATCGACGTGGTCAAATGAAGTCGAGGAAGCAAATGAGCTTAAGGTACCTCGTCCTTGGATAAAAAGAGACTGTGAGGGTTCTTTGAGAGTCTAGATCCTGCAAAAAGGTATATCACACAAAAATGGAGGTTATGGGGGTCTTTGTGAGTTGGAAATGAATGGCTATGCGGTTGGGTGGAGCCCTCCGACGAGGTGGCAGAGTGGGAGGGATGATTCCTCGATTTGAGAAAGATCAAGGGGTTAGGAGATACGTGGGATGTATAGCTAGCGAAGGAGAATGAAGATGAGGCATTTGGCGGGTCAGAGGACATTTTAGGACATAGTTAAAAGTGTCATTGGAGCTCACCTCCGGCGAACAACGATTTTTGAATTTAACTAAAAACAAAGCAAAATTAAGTAAATATAAAATCTAATTTACAATAATCTAGATCCTAGGAACATAAATGAAGGGCTAGACAATGGCTCAACCTTATAAATGAATGAGCTGGAGAGCTCCATTGCTGGTGGCAGGCGATGCCCAAATCTCAACCTCTACTCCTCTTCCTCCATGCCAAAGGATCCCTTGATGTTCCTATTGTCACCAAGAAGATTGAAGACACGAGAATCAGGGATTTCGAGCGACTAAAGGAGATCAAATTTCAAAAGGGTGTCAGATCTAAGTATATGTACAAGGTGATCTTTGATCGAGGTCCCCAGTTGACATAATGCTCCATCGATTAAGGCAAGACGCAATCATGAAAGCCTTATGATCGAGTCGCATAAGTCAAAGTGGAATCAACACAAAAGTGTGCAATGATTGCTTGGAGAAATCCAAGTAAGATAGGAGGTCAGCGGGACCTGACATGCATATGGCACAGGGGGCTATGTTGACCATGTCGTCAACTGAGGACCTTCTCCCATTAGGCCAAGTCAGCCCACAAACAGACAAAATAAAATTCAAACCATTATTAAATTATTTAAAAATAGTAAGCGATTTATTATTTTTCTTAAAACATGTAATTTTTTTATTATTTTATGTAGTATTTTAATTTTATTTCTATTTATTATTAAAAGTAAATTTATTGTATGTTTATTTTTACAAGTACAAATATATGTGTATTGACCTATTTATTGGCTATTTTATTTTTATTTTATATTCTTTATTTTATATACATAATGTATTTTCTTATAACTGATTTTAATATGTATAAATACATTTTTATTGTATTTTCTTATGTGATTTGTACACTTAAATAAATATATGTATTTGTTATACAGGTGTATGTATGTATATTTCATCTATGTCTTTGAGTATACTATTTTAATTAGTTGTATTCATATTGAATTTTCTTTAATCTAAGTATGTATAAGTATTATAAATAATATTTTAAAAACTATAAAAATATAAAAGTATGCCAAATATAAAGAATGTAAATTGATTTTTTTATTCATGTATAATGTACAATAGGGTTCAAAACCTAACATTTGCATATTAACTCAAAATTGAATGAAACACCTTCACTAATTAGCTAATTAAAAGATATATACAATTAAATGTTTGTTTGGTCAATTTTGATGTAGTATAAAGATGATACAAGTCTGTAGAGTTGAGATTTTGGCTTTTTATTCTAAGTGTCTAAAGTATGTTGTGTGTTATTTTGATGTGGAATAAATTTTGTATTTTCTATGTATTTTTATCTAAAACTTTCATGTACAAAGTTTGTTATTTTGAGGTATAAATAATAAAGAATAAAATATGTCCAAAAATACACTTATCGATCAAAAAATTCTGTGGTTTCGAGTAATTTTTGACTCTTATCTCCCCCTACTTTATTCCTTGTCGTCACAGTCATCTTGATGCCTAGGTCTCAAGGTATAGGGTCATTCGGTACCTATGGTATTTCATTTATTATTCTTTTCTTTTCTTTCTTCTTTTATTTTGGCTTTGAATACAATGTTTTATACAATATTTACATTGTAGTCAAATAAACGTTATTTTATGCAATATAATGTTGTGTATACATTCATTTAGCTAGGTTTTAAAGGGCAAAAATAAAGAATAAAGGTTATGAAATGGAGATTCATCAATCTCTAACTTAAAAATGACAAGATAAGTCAGCCATACTCTTACAACCTCCACGACTAGAGTTGGTGAATTTATCAACGGGGTTTGGTTTGCGTTTGTTTTATATAAGTGGATTCCATACTTTCAAGTGTACCGTAGTACTAGTTCCTTTTGAATCTACCATACTCATTTTTCGTATTCTCTTGAAATTAAAGATGGATAGTTGTTTGGAAATTTGCTCAGATTTTGTGAACTTATCGTTAAACTGTCCAATCATCACATCTTCTAAGGTCCAACCACCTTCATCTCCTAGACCTTTCTAGATCTGAAATAACCCCTGTTTTTATTTAGTATTTCATTATTCCTTCTCAGGGAGTGATTATATCCCGATCATTCCCTTTCTCTCTTCCACTCTCAACAAGAAAGACCATTGCCTTTGTGAGATCGACATGATTTGTTGTTGGTGAAGAATAAGATGTAGAAGGTGAGGCACTCTCAATGGTTCTCTCAAATCCTAATAGCTATGAAGGCAGCTACAATCTCCTAACACTCTAGAGATGAATGGAGTCGGATAAACATGTAAAATCATGGCCCATACCTATCTTAGGGAGGGATGGATCATGGGCTACCTGCACCTTACGTCTGAAGTTATTGGGATTGGCTTCGGCCTATGTTGGAATCAGTGTCTTCTTGGTGGTTAGTTCATCAAGCCTCTGAGTCAGATCATTCATATTCTTCATCAACAGAGCAAGTTGATCAAGTGCAGATTCACTGACGGTGCCTTGGAATGCTCAATGATTGGTTGTCGATGAGACTGGTAGTGAGGAGGCTGCTAGTATCCATATCTGTGGATACTAATAATGTGGTGGAGGAGGATGTGAATACAGTCCATACGATGTAGATTGTAGTTAGTAGTAAGGCCGGTGAGAATATGTAGTCTGCATCTATTAATGTCCATGTCCCATGTTATGGAAGTGTGGTGGAGACTAAAAGTAAGGCTGGAACTGTTGGTACTTGGGTTGTGATTTTCCTCCCTGAAACTGATAGCCGGGCCTCTGTCCCTGCTAGGAACCCAACTGACCTTGCCCTGATGGATGGGGTTGGTTGTGCTTTCGATTGAATAAAATACCGTTCACCTCCTGAATGAGAGGTGGAGGTGGAGGCTGTTGCTCAAGAATATACGGAAGCTTCTATCGATACGGTACAATCTATTGTGACTACTACTGTACTAGGTCAGGGGTCTGTATGTAGTGAACTTGTTGAACTATAGATGGTCCTCCGATACTCTTCTCCTTTGAAGCGGAACTGGGATGCTCTTGAGTAGAGGTATCGTTTGTTCCACTCACACTCTTACACGCACTGATCATACTGATAAGAAGTTCTAAATGCTTGGTTATCTCATCCAACTTGTCTAGGTTATTTGTCTTATGTTCAATTGCATTTAGCTTCTCATGATCCTTAAATAGATTCTCAATTATGTCCACTTTGCATAGGTGATTGCCTATGGTGGTCAGATTTGAACTATCCACACTATCCACATCATGTGATGCTGTCATGTTGAATGCCTTGTGAGGTAATGAAGGAGAGATAATGAATGCTTCTGAAAAGCACGTGAATAAGAAAGAGCTGCTAAGTTCTCTGCCATCTCCTCAAAAATCGGATAAAGGATATCCTCATCCTTGTTGAAATGGGACCCCCCACAAACAACATCTTGAAGGATATGGGATAATAATCCTCAAGCGCATCACGAAAGCGTGAGCATCGTATCGAATACGACGAGGAACGACTAGTCGTACTAGTTGTTCTATGCAACGGAATTTAAAAAAAATCATGCGACGAAACCACATGATCCAAGAACACTTCTCGGACCGTTTCGTCTAAACCACAAATAAGTAATAGGATTACCTATTGAAGCGTGGTTGTGATCGGGTCTCTAAACGAAGAAACCTCCTGTCTCAAATCCGATCCGATGGAGGAGACGCTTGCGAGCGCGGGGATGAATCGCGTGCTTCTCGCAATCCATGTTGATGATCCAAGCGGTGGATCTCCCGATCTCGACACACGAGATCCGACATCTTCTTCACGAGTGAGGCAAACCAAAGGAGACAGAGATCCACGAGTAGACGATCGAGAGCATAAAGACGACGCTGCAGCGATGGAGAACCTCTCTAGGGCATCCATGGTGGACGACCATGTGAGGGGGAGAGAGAGTAGGCGTGTAGAGAGAAAGAGAGAGAGAGACTTATGTTCTCTTGGTGTAAAGAATAGCAAAGGGGTGCCTCTCCTTTTATAATATTTTGGGATCCATGGATCTCAATCCATGGACAAAACAAATCCAATCGCTCTCATTGATTCTGTTTCTTTTAATGGCTAAGATTTATGTTGGTAAAAACCAACAACAATTAATTTAAATTAGATTAAATATATATTGATAAATAAATATAAATCAATCCCAAAAATCATGCAATAATGGAGATTATTGGAATGAAGATTGCCTCCTTCCATAATATGAGATTTGGTTGCAATCTCATGTAATCTCATGATATCTCATGAGATTACATTATTCCATGGAAATCTCCAAGGTTTACAACAACACTTGTTTTAAATTATTCAACAAAAATAATTCATAATTTTTTTGTGAATATTGCAATCTTTCCATTGGAAAATTGTGAATCACATTAACAACCCAAAATAAAATGTAAATTACACTTTCAATTTAATGTCCAATGTGAATCTAATTCACATCAACATTTAATTAACAAATGTAAATTACAAATAGCTCTCTCTTATATATTATAAATCACATTTATAATATATACGATTAATATGGATATTTCTATCCACATTATTCATATCCATGATAATTAAATCACATTTAATCATCTTGGATCTCTTTTGTCTTGTGCCCAAATAATATGAATCACATTCATATTATTTACATCTTTGATAATCAAATCTCATTTAATTATGTAAGATAACTCTCTTTATAATTTGAATCGAAGTCATATTAATCATGATAATTAAACCATATTTAATTATCCATTTTCTCAATGCTCGGATACTTATATCAACAATGAAATTATCCTGAACTCTTTCAAGGATAATGCGCTTTCTCCACGAATACTTGGAGATAAGGACAGGGCGATTGTATTGTTCCATGTATAGTGACTTGGATATTGTGATCACATCTCAAATCCAGATCTCGGCCCTCCCACAGATGCTTGATTAAATCAAGACCGGAAATCTAATCTTCTCATTGAATCTGAATTAATTTTCTAATTTAGCGGAGTCCACTAGATGTTAGATTACTATCTGAAATATATCCATCATAACTCCCTATGATAGGTTTATTCCAGAATTCATGTTTATTCCCAACATTTAGAAATAAACTATGAGTGTATTCTAATATCCATGTCACGGAGACATTCTCTAATAATAAGGGCTCCCAATGAAAATATGAAGTCTATTGATCCAATGAAAATTGTTGCAACAATTGCATCGCTTCCAACATGGATGACCATTAAACCTTAAAATCAAAATTTATAGTCTTCTAATACATATGCAACCAATTGCAAGTGTTATTAGAGCAATAAGATACAATTATTAGACTTTGATCTTATCATATAAGAAAGTCAATTTCAATGATTACATGTAGATGCAGATTATACTGATGCACCATCTGGATCCTTCTCTAAGGATCCTAGATAGACAAGATAATCACAATATCAATACATTAGCTTATTGCAGTATTGGCATTCATCCAACTCTTTGGATGTCATATGGAAGTCACAGAAGTACAGTCAACTCTTTGACTATACTTCTTACTTGGGTCCAACCCATGCTTCCATTGTGCCCCCTTTATCTATAAGCAACCATTGCTCAAGACCAAGGATCTCTTATGCTAAAATAAAAAAATTCAATATAAGAGTATTTTAACATTTATACATGCTTCATTCAATTCATACAATATGAATATTATGAAGCTTCATGAATGATTAGAGTATAGATAGTAGAATGATGACACTCATTGTATCTACATCCATTCAAACTCTTAAAACTTAGGTTCAGGTAGGTACTCAAACAATTTGAATACATTATCTCCTATAGAGCCACCATTCTGCATAATGCAGAGAACCATGTCATTCATGATTATATGCCGAGAGCACATATGTATGCTAGAACATCTTCTTAGATTTTATAAGGATTATTTGATAATTACGAACATTATCGACATGTCACTTCAAAAGTACGTTCGATGAGATCAAGACTTATAGAGACATACAAACCCTAGGGTTTCAGTTCTATTGTCTATTTAATTATCATTCCTCATTATTACGAGGAAACTTGCACATTGCAACCACATACATTATGTGTCCAATTGCAAGTACAATATATGGATCATAGGTCCAATCCATGATATTCTACTGGTTATTATTGAGTATAACATTGAGTGGGATTAAAGAAGGATTATCTGAAATAAGAAATTTGCGTTAACATATATAAATATATAATTTACTTTGATTTAAGAATTTTTATATCAAAGTTGTCTTGCCATGTCAACAATGAAAGTTTATTCCCTTAATCACTTTCAATGTAAGAGATATACTACCATTATATCTCAAGCAAGATCTGGGATCTCCTTCCTTATCTTTGTTACATTCCAATAATATGAGAACTTGTAACTCGGATAAAAAGAAGCAGAAACACATTCCGCCTTACAAGTCCAACTTGCATCTCCCAATTCGGTCTTTAACACCTGAGCCCACCACCCCTATGGTGATGTTGACCCGTTATTAATTGAACCAACCGTCAACAGGAATACAACTCGCTATGTGCAATCCAATATAGCCCCAATAATATGAGGACTCGATATTGGGGTCACTACGCATACGTTCTTACTCTTTCGAGAAGCCATGAGCATGATCCAACTGGATCATATGCAAGAGTTGTCACTTCAGACAGGTGTCTTCTACATATAATATCTGGAGATGAAACCCTTCGCCTTTACGGGAGACCATGGATGTCACTTGTGTGATCCTCCATCTCATATTCAAATTTTTTTAATTAATTATTATGAATCATATTCATGTAATTAATTCTTCCAAGGGAATTAACAACTCCATTCATAATAGAGTGTTTTAATTGGACATAACTAATTCAATCATATTAAATTAATTATCAATACAATTCAATCAGCAAACTTGATTTTTTACTTGAATATATATATGGTATTTTTTCAAAGTACGTATTAATTTGAAATTTAATAAATAGAAAATAGATCTTGATTTCTTCGGTATTATCGAGTCCCTACCTGCTGTCATGGCCAATACCGACGAGAGTGGGATGGACCACATACGTTGCAACCCGCTACCCCAATGCTCTGTGACTATACACCATATCCACCTTAGGATAGGATAATGCCAAATAGATCAATTTGTACTTGAGATGATCATCGGTTCTTCAACGAAATTATACAATATACTAATAATCAAAACATTTTTGATTATAAGGAAATTTGCTAGACAAATTCCCAATCTTATTCAAGCAAGGAGTTTGATGATTGTGTTTCCAATTATAATTTAGATCAAATCTAATCAAATTATTGGTTGAGGCCAAGTCAATTAAGGAAATAATTATCTTCCAATATTTCTCAAATATTTTCCATAATTTTTTCATGAAATTAGCAATTAATTTCACTAATTGACAATCACATGGTTCTTGATTAGGACTGTAATTTCAGCAGTGACCCCTACTTACTAAAATTAACATATCTCAATCGATTTAAATCCAAATTAGACAAAATCAATTTTTAAAGATTGCTAATTTGATTTAGGACTGAACCTTAGTGATATTTCACGAATTTCGAGGCGTATCAAAACAGTAATTAACTCATTAATCATGTTAAGATTCGCAGTTCCCGCAAAGGTGAATACAAGTTCATTAAGACAACCATATCTCGAGCAAACGGAATCCAAATTACGTAAATTCAGATCCTATGGTTTCCTTATTTAATGGGGAACAAAATCTAAGTTTTTTTTGTGTTTAAACAATTGAAACAGATCCTAAAATAATCACTAAACAGAGATACAAAAATGAAATGCGATAAATCTTTCGCAACCCTAACGAACCCAAGTCGCCTTCGATTTTATGCATCGTATCAAAAAACTTCGACCAAAGGCTTTGATACCACTAGATGGATATGGGACAATAATCCTCAAGAGCATCACGAAAGCGTGAGCGTCGTATCGAATACGACGAGGAACGACTAGTCGCACTATTTGTTCTATGCAGCGGAATTTAAAAAACAATTCATGCGACGAAACCACATTATCCAAGAACACTTCTCAGATCGTTTCGTCTAAAACACAATAATATGATTACCTCTTGAAGCGTGGTTGTGATCGAGTCTCTAAATGAAGAGACCTCCTGTCTCAAGGACGATCCGACAAAGGAGATGCTTGCGAGCGCGGGGATGAATCCCATTCTTCTCGCAATCCATGTTGATGATCCAAGCGGTGGATCTCTTGATATCGATGTCTTCTTCACGAGCGAGGCGCATCGAAGGAGACGGAGATCCACGAGCAGACGATCAGACAGCATAACGACGATGTTGTGGCGATGGAGAACCTCTTTAGGGCATCCATGGTGGACGGCCATGAGAGGGAGAGAGAGAGTAGGCGTGTAGAGAGAAAGAGAGAGATAGAGAGAGAGAGAGAGAGAGTCATATGTTCTCTTGGTGTAAAGAAAAGCAAAGGGGTGCCTCTCCTTTTATAATATTTTGGGATCCATGGATCTCAATCCATGGACAAAAAAACAAATCCAATGGCTCTCACTGATTGTGTTTCTTTTAATGGTTAAGATTTGTGTTGGTAAAAACCAAGAATAATTAATTTAATTTATATTAAATCTATATTGATAAATCAATATAAATCAATCCCAAACATCATGCAATTATGGAGATTATTGGAATGAAGATTGCCTCCTTCCATAATATTGGATTTGGTGGCAATCTCATGTAACCTCATGATATCTCATGAGATTACATTATTCCATGGAAATCTCCAAGATTTACAACAACACTTGTTGTAAATTATTCAACAAAAATAATTCATAATTATTTTGTGAATATTGCAATCTTGCCATTGGAAAATTGTGAATCACATTCACAACCCAAAATAAAATGTAAATTACACTTTCAATTTAATGTCCAATGTGAATCCAATTCACATCAACATTTAATTAACAAATGTAAATTACAAATAGCTCTCGCTTATATATTATAAATCATATTTATAATATATATGGTTAATATGGATATTTCTATCCACATTATTCATATCCATGATAATTAAATCACATTTAATCATATTGGTTCTCTTTTCTCTTGTGCCCAAATAATATGAATCACATTCACATTATTTACATCTTTGATAATAAAATCTCATTTAATTATGTAAGATAAATCTCTTTATAATATGAATCAAAGTCATATTAATCATGATTATTAAACCATATTTAATTATCCATCTTCTCAATGATTGTATACTTATATCAACAATGAAATTATCCTGAACTCGTTCAAGGATAATGCGCTTTCTCCGCGAATACATGGAGATAAGGACATGGCGATTGTATTGTTCCATGTATAGTGACTTGGATATTGAGATCATATCTCAAATGCAGATCTCGGGCCTCCAATAGATGCTTGATTAAATCAAGACCTCAAATCTTATCTTCTCATGTAATCTGAATCATATTCAGATCAATGTCCAACATTGGGACTAAGATCAGATTACTTCTCTATTGAGAGGAGTCACTAAAATCCAGACCCGTTTCATCACTTCCTAGGAATGGAAGCGTCATGGTTATACAACTGTCTATGATCACATCACACTCAGGTATTCCCAATACCTGTACATCCTGCATACTGGAAGACCTAGAATAATCCCGAAGTATATGATCAATTTTACACTGTCTACTTTAAGAATTTATCATTAAGTTTCACATTCGATCATTGGGAGTTGGTATTGATCATATACTTTCCAAAAGCATATATTATACCCAGGTGTTGATCATATACTTTCCAAAAATATATATCAAACCTACAAATTCAGTCAAGCTTCCAAAGCGAGACGACCGTGCATGGAATTTGATCTTCCCAACATCTCATGAGTGCGCTCATGTCTTCCAGCTCAGTAATGAACTTGTATGATCCCTTTAAGAGATTTTATTACTCATATGCCCTTATATGCACACCAGCGCGCCAGTGTATAGACCTTGGTTAGGTAATCAACCTATTGGTCTGCCAAATGTACATACTCAGACATATAGTAACACATCTGTCTCTGGTCAGAGGATGCATGCCTATATCATGACAGCATACGATATAGGACTTTGCTTATCTCGGTCTCGTTAAGTCAACTCTTTGACCTAACTAATCTGACACCTCTGAATCTCTATTCCTATGCAGAGGACCTGCATCAAGAGGTCAGTCGGATATCAGCCTAACTGAGAAAGGATTGCCATCTCCTACTCAGGCTGGTGATCATCTCTTAACAATCATTTGATGGTGCTTGATGAGTCCTCAATCTAACTCATTAGATGTTCATCCAAGCACCAACCTCTATGATTCAATATTTGAATCAACAGGTGTATGATCATCAAGATGGCCATGGTACATAACCCTAATTGTACCTATGGGACCTATTATGCAAATTATTTATTCTTCATTTAAGATCAGGGAATGATATTCGCAATAACATTTATTGCATAGTAACTCACCGTGGGCTCGCATGTCCAACACATCTACCAGCTTATGGTTCTCAATTATTAAACCCAAAAAAATTTTGCACAAGTCTCATCATCGGAATGTCATGATGGGGCATTTCTCCGTCAAGTCTTTGAATCTTTCCCATGCCTCGTGAATAGGCTCATGGAGCATTTGGGAGAAGTTGGCAATCAAAGATCGCATTTTGTTGAGAGGTTCAAGTGGATAACACTTGTTCAATAATGTAGACCTCAACTCTTTTTAAGTAGTGGCAACCCTTGCCAAGTGGTTGATTCATCATAGTGCCTTGTCCATGTGACTGAATGGGAAGGCTGTCATCATCACTACCTCTAGTGGAATATTCATGTAGTGTATAGTGCCCCAAATGCGACCAAACCGTTGGATGTTTACATATGGTTCTTCATTTATGTGTTCGTGGAATATTGGTATTAGTGGTAAAATGGTGGGCTTCAGCTCAAAATGCCCATGAATCGCAGGGATCCTAATACATGTGTTTGTCTGTCCTGGTGATGAATCTGCGATTCGTCATCTTTATTCATTTATTTTAGCTTAAAATCCCTTATAAAACACTTGCATATACACTAACTCCATATTCATACTAACTTGCATCCGTGTGTAAATATTGTACACTTCTTACTAATTTTAACTTAAAATAAATAAAGAAAGAAAGAAAGGAAAAATAAAGAAAAGAAAAAAAGGAAGACTATATTCAGGATGACCCGAACCCCCGAGAGAAGGTCAAGACATGACCTGATCGACCAGGAATAAAGTAGAGGGAGATAGGGTCCTTTAGCAGAAAATCAAAAAAATGTGTGTATATTGTTGTAAATACTTCTCATTTATTTTGTGTATATCTGTATAAAACTGACACTAATTTATTTGTGCCTTAATTGATCTCAAATCAAATAATGTTCAAAATAAAAGTTGTAAATAAAAATGTGTTCTAATTAATAAAAATAATTGCACAATTAAATCATGTACAAAATAAAAATAACCACACATGGAAAAAGCCACTAAACACTAATTGAAAGACCAATTCCAGCTCCATATAAGCTCAAATTTAACAAAACTCACTTCCATTGGATTTGAAATTAAATTATCTTTAAAATGACTATATTTTTATAATTTATGAAGTTACGGTAGAAAAGTCAGTTTTCTAGGGTGGTTTGCGCAATTTTCCCCTGTATTTTGTGCATATTGTATTTGTATTTATTTTTACTAATTATTTAAAATAAAAATGAAAATAAAAATAATAAAAAAATTCTTAAAACAAAAAAGGCTAATTTCCTCATTCACCCTTGTATATAATGTCATATATGTATATAGTATATGTATATAGTTGCTATTTTTAACTAACCAACATAAAAAATTAAAAAAATAACTTTTTGAATTCAAATAAATAAAGTGACGAATATTCAAAAAAATTAAATAATTTTGTAAATAATTTTATCTCTTTTACTTTATCTCATTTCATCTCTCTTATCTCTTCCACCAAAAAAATTCAAAAATTCATTTCAAATTTAATCTCTTTCATCTCTTTATCCAAAAACTTCAAAAATTCAAATTTCATTCTATCTTTTCTAGTAATATGGCTCCTTTTCCCTCATTTCAACTTCAGCAGTCTTTAGAGAGAGGAGCCCGATCTCCGAGAGAAAATTACATCGAGAAAGTTGCCAAGTCTCCAAGCCGTCTGGTGACAGCGAGTCGGCCTTCTCGAGGTGATCACGGTCCATTTCCGCTCCCAAGGTGAGATCCACATTTTTCTTATTTTTATCTTAGTTTAATCGTAGTTTAGTTCGTCGCATTTTTCTTTCCATCATCATTCTATTTTTCTAGATCTTTTAAAACATCCATCTCGATCGATCCATCTCCAATTACGATTTTTCATCTCACTTTCTCAAACTCCACGCGTTCTATTATATCGTCCACGATCTCTCAACTCCAGCCACGTACGGTGGCCAGAGATCAGATTCCAATATTTCATTTCTGCCGAATCCTCGCTCATTTTCTGATTTGTAGATAAATAAAAAAATAATAAAAAAACATGGTGTTTTCTATTCATATCTCACATTTGTTTTGCAGGATAATTAAAAAAATATTTATTTCTTTCTTCCCTCACATTTGTTTTGCAGGATCATAAAAAAACAAAAAAAATAAAAAATTCTATATCTCTTTTTTTGAATTCCTATTTTTTGGATTTATAAAAAAATTAATAATAACAAATTTTTTATTCACTATTTCCAATTCAATATAAAAAAATTTAAAAAAAGGGGCGGGGCCTCAACCCCCTGCCACCGCCAACCACAACCGAGGGCCCTCCTCCCCACGCGCGCCCGCGCCTCCCTCCTTCTGCCGCATGCAGCGACTCCGCCCACGACTCAAGCCCCAGGCACCGCCTCTGCCGAACTGCCACTGACCTCCGTCGCGCGGCCCGCGCACGGCAATGCAGCCCGTACGCGGCACCGCGCCACTAGCTTCACCCTCCTCCTCGCCACCTCCATGCATCGCAGCATCCACCCCCGCGGGGCCTCTCCAGTACGCCCCATCGCCGACCCGCATGAGCCCCGATGCCGCGGCGTGGCCACCCGTCCTCCGCGCCCCAGCCGCCTCTCCATCCCGGGCGGCAACACCGCTCCAACCTGCAACCGCCCACTAGCGCACTCCGTCCACCGCCCGCACACTCCACGCCACGTCCCTCCTCCAATCGTGCGAGGGCCGTGCACGACGTTCCATCGATGCAGGCCCTCCATCTCCTTGACGGCGGCCTTTGGCCTTTACTTTGAGAACGAAGGGTACCAAGAGGAGGAACCCTAAGTTTTAAAATAAAGAATTGGTGAAACTACAAGCAAACCCTTGGATATTTCCGAAACTACAAAGGAGTCCTTGCTAGTTCAAGACTTATAAAATTGGCAAAATTGCATCAGAGACCCCAGAAGATTCTAAATTACAAAGAATCCCATCCAGAACCTCAAGGACGTGCTAAATATAGTGGTAAAATTGCGCATTCTTCCCTTTATTTATTTCTATAATTTATTTGATGCAAAAACAAAACTTATTTACATTTTAGTCCATGTTCTCAGACATTGCATGATTCTTCTATGGAAATAAATGTTTTATTAGTCCAAAAATTTTTGAAAAATTATGCTATGCTCCTAATGTGTATATCCATCTAGGATAAAATTTCCATTGCATTTTAATTTCATTTATTATATTTAAAAAATAAAAAACATTTTATTTTTCCCTATTTGAAAATAAAAAAATCATAAAAATTCCAAAATAACTCCAAAAATTCTCAAAAAATAGGGTAGTTTTATTTCATTGTCTTTTAATTTCTGTCCAATTTTCATGCATTAATTATTTATAAAACCAAAAAAATGGAAAACATCAAAAATATTATAAAAATAACAAAAATTTCTACAAATTCAAAAATTGTGATTTCAGTTTCTGTTTGTAGATAATTGCTTTTAGTTTGACTTAAAAATAATTGTTAGGAGTTTTGGGCACTTAAAATATTTTTAATTGTAAATTACTCCAGGCTGTGCACATTTTCGCATTTTCTCACTCTTTAATTTTTAGAAAAATACAAAAACATCTGAAAATTACACAAAAATTCTAAAAAATATTTCAAAATTTAAAACCCAAAAATATTTTCTTCGGATTTTTCTGAGTATTTTTTATTAATTTAAATTACAAAAATAGTTGGTGTGTGTATTTTTGATCTTGTGAATATTACTTCGTGCTATTTTTGAAAATAAAAAAAATCAAAAAAAAACAAGGATAGTTGTCCTTTGATATTCTTGTTTTCTCTTAATTAATTCTTGTATTAATTGAATAACCCTCGGGATTTGTAGCCTCCCTGAGTTCGACCCTGTCCGCTATACAGGTTAATAAGTTCAAAAATAAAAAAAAATTACTTTTTGTTTGACGCGGGATTTTTGGGGATAGCAATGACCATATTCATCATTAATTTCTAATCCTCATAAATTCCTGTAACAACAAAATGGTGCAGTTACCGGGGAGGCACGTCAAGGGTAGTTAGGTTTCTCTTTTGACCTGCTATTCTTGGTTGTAAATATCTGTTTACTTTTATACCATTCATTTCATTGTTCATATCACTGCATTTGATTCATTTTTTTCTCTCATATTTGATAATTTTATTTCTTACACATTCTCTTTTCTTTTTCTTGTGAGGGCCCGCGGAGCGAAGGAGGAGATCCTAGGAGAGCCGAAGCACCCAAGCGACGTGGAGGCGGCTTGATTCTTCACCAAGCCGCAGGATAGCGTGAGAAGAGGAGAAAGAATTGAAAAAAAAATAAAAAGAAAAGAGAGAGAGAGTTTTTCTTTTCCATTTGAACTCTGTAAAAGGACATTCATTTGTTGCGGGGTCTGTTTCACCAAGTGTCGGTGCATTTGGGGGACCTCGCCGATTTTATTTTCATCGCCTTTATTTTTCTTTATTTCCCATGGATTTCGTGAGCTACCTCTTGATTGCTTTAATTAATTTGCTTCAGCCAGGTAATAAATTAGGTCCAAACAACCTAAATAAGAAATTTCTGTGCCC
The DNA here is from genome assembly GCA_037367405.1 of Ottelia alismoides. NCBI lineage: Eukaryota > Viridiplantae > Streptophyta > Magnoliopsida > Alismatales > Hydrocharitaceae > Ottelia > Ottelia alismoides. The sequence goes on from JAZKJV010002963.1 coordinate 203,348, forward strand.
ATAGAGTGGAGTGTAATTTGGACTTAGTCAAATTAACTTGTTCTTGCCCATTAATATAAGCTATCATCTAGAACGGTTCACTTGCATCATATAGGATAGTTTATTTCAATTCTGCGTGGATTACTTGCATGTAGAGTACTGGCGACAAGGTACGCATCTCTAACCCCTGCATGCATCATTATTTTTTATCGTGCATTGGCATTTTCGATCTCCTTCCTTGTTTTCACTCACATAAGTTTAAAAGGAAATTAGACACTCGGTAGGCGATTCATTGAAAATATTTTAACCAAGTGATAACTGCTGAAACCGGGGCTGCTAAAGAAAACTCGACCCTAAAAAATACAAGGAAAAATCATTATTTTGGGGAGAGTAACCCCATCATTGTTTGGTTTGCTTTAGCGAGAGAGAGACCTGCACACTAGGATAGATCCACGCCTGAACTCTTTTCAGACTACTATCTTGGGTTAGTCGTTCTCCAGTGAGGATCTCTCCAGTAGCTGGTAAAGCGGCCCGTGACATCCTTAACAGATTGAATTGATCGGGTAGCCGGTAAATGATCTGTAATTCATACTGGCTGGGAATGATCTAACTTTGGGATTAGGCCAGTCTCTTGAGAGCATTGGGTTCCTAACAGCTCGCTTTAACCGCTTTGATAGATTGTATAGTCACCAAACTCTAAAATTGACAAGATCATTGACTGAACCTTCACGGTCTTCACATTGACTTGAATTGGTGAACTGGGGGTTGTATTGTGTTTGATTGCTTGTGTGCATACTCGATCCTTCCGTGCATTTACACCATTTTCTCCATATCTTTTGACTTGACCATTCGTGCTCTCCCGATCCCGTCTTTTGTTTCGGAGATGGCCGACTGGAGTTATTTATCCAATCTTCGTGGATACCTCGTACTCTCCAGACGATTCCACCTTTCTTTTTCAAGAGGACTTTCCTCGTGATTTTTGTGCATATCCACCTCACCCACTATTTCAGGAATCAGAGGACTTTGATTTTTACCCACCCTCATTCAACCCACCCGATCTTGGGATTTTGGAGTCACCTTTCATGATTTCCACACTTGAGACACTGAACCAGATGATGGAGCATATGAATTCGAGGATTAACAATCTATTTAACATAAAATACGAGCCAGAACGCTGCTCCACTATTTGAGGATATGGATTCAAGTGAGTATAATCATGAGAGCATACAATCGCCCAAAATACAAAAAAAGGAAAATTTTAAAAATCCAAAAAGATTCTGGGAGACACATTATTGATTCATTCTGCGAGGAGAGGACCCAAATGCTCGATCATTTACCCACACATCTAACCACTACATGTCTCAACTTTGACCCCGATGATTCCCACTATACAGACTGCTCTTGGTGATCCTCATGTATATGTTTATTTTGATCTCCTCCCTTGTATGGATGAGGTCCAAAAATTCAAAAAAATGTTTACTAAACCTGAAGTTGTAGCCACTCTTCATGAGATCATTAAAGCTCCACTTCAACATGTCATGAATGATTTATCTTCTCCTCAACACAATAAGAGAATGTGAAGGAGAAGATCTGAGCATCACATCTTGACCATGGCCACTACCTATGCCATCTCTCACCCGTCCCCATTTTAAGAAAGAGAACACTGCCACACCTCTTGTGAGTTGCTCCATAGCTGACTATTCTTGTGATAATGCTCTTCTTGATGGTGGTTCATCAATATAATACCCTTCTCAATGGTACAGTCTCTTCATCTTGGGCCTCTCAAGAAAACCAGGATGATAGTTCAATTTGCTGATGGATCTATCAAGAGGCCGAAGGGTATTCTAGAAAACACTGTCATTCTTATTCAGGGCATGAATTTCACTTCGGATTTTGTTGTAATGCCCATGGAGCTCCACCCCTGTGGAGCACCCTCCAATCATCTTGGGACAACCTTCCTTGCATCTGCGGGAGCCATATTGATTATGGTTCAGGGGAGATTCGCTTCCGTTCTAATGTAGGGAGCGATGTGTTGATCACTACACCCACTACTGTCCAGAGACCCACATCCCATGAGAGCCCGCATGTGTTAGCCAAACCCAAGGAATTTGACCTCGATGATAATATCAGAGATTCTTATTATATGTTGGATGATAAGGAAAACCCAGGAATTCCTCTTGAAGGAGGAAGACTCGGAAAGCATAGACCTTGGAGTTCCGCCTTCTGTTATGTGGAGATGCATAGATGACATACGCGGGATTTACACGATAGACACACTAGAGCAGAAGCCAGACCCTGAGACTAGACGGGATGGACACGATTCGAGTACTTTCATTGATGAGTCTATTTCTATTCAACCTGATTCAGATGAGACCGATCAGGCCAAATTTGATTTGATTGCTTTTATAAAAGAATTTGGGCCTTTTGATAAAGATGATTATCCAGTAGAGGCTCACAAGGCTGAAATTGATCCTACTTTTTCTGATAATGATTTCGAGCCATTTTACTTTGATGTTTGCGAGACTTACCAGGTCGGACATGACCAACTACTTCCAATAACTGATTTAGGCCTGCACAATCTGAAACTGCTGAGGATACATTCTTGGTCGATCCTACTCAGTTTATGTCTAATGATGATCCCAATATCGACCTACACCTTGTCAAATCCATACCTCAGCGGTCCCACAAGAAGGTTCGCTTTCAACCTTCTTGACCTTTGTACACTCACTCCTCTTGTATATCCTTTCGTTTTACTCTTTCTTCTCTCGTTTTATCATTCACCCCTTTCCGTGTGTGTGTGTATGCTATACTTAGGATGTGCTTTATCCTAAGTATGGGGGGTGAATGATTTGTGTTGTTCATATTCGACATGTTCATCACTCTTGTTGTTGCCTATACTTAGGGATACTTTACCCTAAGTATAGGGGGTGTGTTGTTCATATCGTGTTTTTGTATTTTTGAGTCTATACATTCTCGTCATCGGTTTTCCCCTTTTGTACTTTCTACTATACTTAGGATTACTTGATCCTAAGTATAGGGGGGATCACCAACTTCTCTTCTTTTTTCTGAGTCGTTGTAGCATAGGAGTCTTTTCACTTTTCTATACTTAGCACGAGTTATGTCTTCCTTTTTCGCTCTCTGATCACTATGAGGACATAGTTCGAGCTAAGTATAGGGGGTGTCGTATATATTGTATATATACTTTAGACATAACTCAACCTTTTAAATATGTTTATTTGGTTGGTTATGTGTATAATTTTGTAAAATACACGTGTGTAAAAACAAAAAAATAAAAACAAAACAAAACAAAAAAATTAATAATAAAACACAAAAAAACACAAAACAAAACAAAAAAACAAAACACAAAAACAAAACAAAAAAACAAACACAAAAAAAACAAACAAACAAAATAAGAAAAAATCTTGTATATACTTGTATATATTTTACTAACCTTTTTTCCTTTAAAAAGCTCTCTGCATTGTTCATATTTTGCATTTGCATATGCATTTTTTAGGATAGTATTGATATTTAAACTATGTCTGGAATAAAATTAAAGTATAGAGCTTAGTTGGACCTTAATCCACCTAATTCTCAGAGGAACTTCACCGAGAACTAGGGATTTTAGAAGCTTCAGGTCTTTGACTTAATTCTTTGAGTTCCACATGACAATGTGCAGCGTTTTGACTCTTAGTGTTTAATCTGGTCTCTTCATTCTTGGTATAACTCTGGAATAAGGAATCAATTTGTACTCTCGCACTATGCACTTAGCTCAACTCAGACGGGATGTTGGAAGACTGTGTGAGTTTCTTTTCTGGTAGCGTGGAAATCTAAATATCGGAGTATGGGTTGAAATAAAGCTTCAAAAAAGGGATGGACGACTGTACAAAATTATTTCAAGACCCCCAAAAATGTACGGAAATAAAAAGATTCTATATTCGTAGGGGCACAACAAGATCCAAGCAGAACCACCAAAAATTCAAATACAAATAAGCCACTACCAAATAAATATCGCACCAAAAAGGACCAAGCTTCAAGAAAACCTGCAGATCTTGGTGGAGACTCGGCTACACTGGCCAGCTTCACAAGGAGAGTGACTACATTGTCCACACTCCATTTCTTTTCTCCTTCTTATAACTTCACCCCAATTCGATTGTGAACACAACGCAACAGACCTTAGAATTAACTACTTGACTCCCCGAGGATGAGTTATTGGAGAGGAGATTTGCATGGTAGTCCGGCATTCTGGATGGGAAGAGCTAAAACCCTTCACACAAATGAGTCGATTGTTCAATGTTCATAGGGTATGCTTTGGGAAGAGGATTGATCTAAGATGACTCCTGAGCTGAAACTGTGACAATGATGTGTAGAACTTGAAGTCTGTTGATTTTAAAATTCTAAGTCTCACAGAAGTTTCGACACACTAATAATCCAATGGTCCGATAGAGCACCAAACTACAATTTTATGAAGATAAGTTTAATACTCAATATTTTCCTACTTTCTTTTTTTTCCCTTTCTTTTCTTCTTCTTCACTTATTCTTTCAAATAAGTGTTTGCTAAAGGACTAGCAAAGGGTAAAGCATAAGGGGGATGATGAATCTACGATTCATCATCTTTATTCATTTATTTTAGCTTAAAACCCTTATAAAATACCTGCATATAACACTAACTCCATATTCTTACTAACTTGCATCTGTGTAAATATTGTATACTTCTTAATAATTTAACCTAAAATAAATAAAGAACGAACGAAATAAAAAATAAAGAAAAGAAAAAAGGAAGACTATATACAGGATGACCCAAACCCCCGAGAGAAGATTAAGACTTGACCTGATCGACCAGGAATAAACTAAGGGGAGATAGGGTCCTTAAGCAGAAAATCAAAAAAATGTGTGTGTTGTTGTAAATACTTCTCACTTATTTGTGTATATCTGTATAAAACTAACACTAATTTATTTGTGCCTCATTGACCTCAAATCAAATAATGTTCAAAACCAAAGTTGTAAATAAAAATGTGTTCTAATTAATAAAAATAATTGCACAATTAAATCATGTACAGAATAAAAATAATTACACTTGGGGAAAAGCCACTAAGCACTAATTGAAGACCAATTCCAGCTCCATAAAAGCTCAATTTGAATCAATCTCACTTCCATTGGATTCGAAATTAAATTATCTTTAAAATGGTTGTATTTTCATAATTTTTGGAGTTACGGTTGAAAAGTCGGTTTTCTAGGGTGGTTTGTGCAATTTTCCCATGTATTTTGTGCATGTTGTATTTGTATATATTTGTCAATATTCTTACTAATTATTTAAAATAATAATAATAATAATAATAAAATTCTTAAAACAAAAAAGACTAATTTCCTCATATACCCTTGTATATAATGTCATATATGTATATAGATGCTATTTTTAACTAACCACCAAAAAAATAAAAAATAACTTTTTTAATTCAAATAAATAAAGTGACGAAAATTCAAAAAATTAGATAATTTTGTAAATAGTTTTATCTCTTTTACTTTATCTCATTTCATCTATCTTATCTCTTCATCAAAAAAAATAAAAAATTCATTTCAATTTTCAGCTCTCTCACCTCTTTTATACAAAAAATTCAAAAATCAAATTTCATTCTATCTTTTCTATTTATATGGCTCCTTCTCCCTCATTTCAACTTGATCAATCTTTAGAGAGAGGAGCCCAATCTGTGAGAGAAAATTTCATCGAGAAAGTTGCCTAATCTCCAAGTCGTCCGGTGACAGCGAGTCGACCTTGTCGTGGCGATCACGGTCCATTTCCGCTCCTAAGATGAGATCTACATTTTTCTTATTTTTATTTTAGTTTAATCATAGTTTAGTTCATCGCATTTTTATTTCCATCATCATTCTGTTTTTCTAGATCTTTAAGAAAATCGATCTCGATTTAATATGTCTCCAATTCGATTTTTCATATCACTTTCTTGAACTCCACACGTTCTATTCTATCATCCACGATCTCTCAAATTGGGCCACGTACAGTGGCCGAAGATCAGATTCGAATCTTTCATTTGCACCGAATCCTCATTCATTTTATGATTTGTATATAAATAAATAAAAAAAACCATGTGTTTTCTTTTCACATCTCACATTTGCTTTGCAGGATAATTAAAAAAATATTTGTTTCTTTCTTCCCTCGTATTTGTTTTGCAGCATCATAAAAACAATAAAAATAAAAATAAAAATAAATTTAAAAAATTCTATATCTCTTTTATATTTAATTGCTATTTTTTTATAAAAAACTAATAAAAAATTATTCACTGTTTACAATTCAAAATATTTTTTTTAAAAAGGGGTTGGGCCGCAACCCCCTGCCACCGCCGACCACGGCCGAGGGCCCTCCTCCCCGTGCGCACCCGCGCCTCCCACCTTCCGCCACAGGCAGCGACTCTACCCCCGACTCAAGCCCCATGCACCGCCTCCGCCGATCCGCCACCGACTCCGTCGTGCGGACCGTGCATGGTAGCGTGCCGCCCGCTTCACCCTCCTCCCTGCCGCCTCGACGCATCGCAGCATCCACCCCCGCGGGGCCTCACCTGTGCGCCCCACCGCCGACCCGCATGAGCCCCAACGCTGCTCTGTGGCCGCCCATCCTCCGCGCCCCGACCGCCTCTCTATCGCGGGTGGCAGAGCCGCTCCAACCTGGAACCGTGCCTCTGCGTGCAAGGCCCAACGGTCATACTCCGTCCGCCGCCCGCACACACCATGCCATGCCCCTCCTCCATCCGCGTGAGGCGCTCCATCGACGCCGACCCTCCATCTCCTTTACGGCGGCCTTTGGCCTTTACTTTGAGAACGAAGGGTACCAAGAGGAGGAACCCTAAGTTTTAAAATAAAGAGTTGGTGAAATTTCCAACAAACCCTTGGATATTTCCGAAATTACGATGGAGCTCTTGCCAGTTCAAGACTTATAAAATTGGCAAAATTACATCAAAGACCCTAGAAGATTCCAAATTGCAAAGAAGCCCAACCAGAACCTCAAGCATGTGCTAGATTTAGTGGTAAAATTTCATATTATTCCCTTTGTTTATTTCTATTATTTATTTGAAGCAAAAACAAAACTTATTTACATTTTAGTCCATATTCTCAGACATTGCATGATTCTTCTATTGAAATACATTTTTTTATTAGTCCAAAAATTATGGAAAAATTATGCTATGCTCCTGATGTGTATATCCATCTAGCATAAAATTTCCATTGCATTTTAATTTCATTTATTATATTTAAAAAATCAAAAACATGTCCTTTTTCCCTGTTTGAAATTCTAAATTCTTAAAAATTCGAAAATAACTCCAAAAATTCTAAAAAAATAGGGTAGTTTTGTTTCATTGTCTTTTAATTTCTTTCCAATTTTCATGCATTAACTATTTATAAAACCCAAAAAATTGAAAAACATGACAAATCTTATAAAAATCACAGAAAATTTACAAAAATCCAAAAATTGTGATTTCAGTTTTTTTGTAGATAATTGCTTCTAGTTTATCTTAAAAATATTTGTTAGGAGTTTTGGGCAGTTAAATTATTTTTAAGTTGCAAATTACTCCATGCTATGCACATTTTCGCATTTTCTCACTGTTTGATTTTTAGAAAAATACAAAAACATCTAAAAAATCCATAAAAATTCTCAAAAATATTTCAAAACGTTTAAAACCCAAAAATATTTTCTTTGGATTTTTCTGAGTATTTTTGATTAATTTAAAAATTACAATAAAAGTTGGTGTGCGTATTTTTGATCTTTTGAATATTACTTCGTGTTATTTTTGAAAATAAAAAAATCACAAAAACCAAGGATAGGTTTCCTTTGATATTCTTGTTTTCTCTTAATTAATTCTTGATTAATTGAATAACCCTCGGGATTTGTAGCCTCCCTGAGTTCGACCCTATCCGCTATACAGGTTAATTAGTAGCAAAAATAAAAAAAAATATTTTTTTGTTTAACGTGGGATTTTGGGGATAGCAACGACCATATTTTTCATTGATTTCCGATCCTCATAAATTCATGTAACAACAACCACCCCTAGATTATAGGCTAAGCCTATCCACTAGCTCAATATGTGGATCATCTCCTCCCTCATTCCCACCCCCTCCAGGGTTTCTATCCTCCTCTCTCTTGTCTTGTCTATCATTCCTTAGCCCAATGATCATATCTCTCAATCCATCTTTGATGTCAGCCTGTTCAATCAATTGGGCATGAATGGCCTGTATGGAGTCTAATAACCTATTGTCGATTTTGCTCTGGTTAGCCATGGAACCTTTGTCTTTCGGTGGCATCAAGTATGATGTCTTGAGTCTGTAAATATGCACGACACTAGATTAGTCTTCTGAATGATGGAGTCTCAAATGATAGTTCAATATCAGAGTCAATCTTTAACAATGGATTGATCGATGCGGTGAATGGTGAAGCGGAGAAAGAGGAATACTCGTGAAGTAAGTCTCCCCGAATAGAAAATGACCGACTCAGAGTGTGAAATGAGTTTGTAAAGTCCGAATGAAAAATGATCCAATCTGACATCTTCGATATCAAGAGGAAACATGCGATAAGATGAAAGTCGACACAAGAAGAAAATGAGAAAAGGCGTGAAGGGCGTGTAAGGATATTTACACTAATCAAAAAAACAACATACAAACCCCCGATTCACTAACTAGACACAAGTGGATATCATAATGTGGGACGTGCGAGCCCATGACGAGCCATTATGCAATAAATGTTTTGCAAATATCATTCTCTTATCTAATATGAAGAATAACTAATTGTCATAATAGGTCTCTTAGTACAGTTAGGGTTATACCATGGCCACCTTAATGATCATACAGTTGTTGATTCAATTGTTGAATCATAGAGGCTGGTGCTTGGACGAATATCTAAAGAGTTAGATAGAGGAGTCATCAAGTACCGTCTAATGATTATTAAGAGATGATCTCTAGCCTGGGAAGGAGATGGCAATCCTTTCTCTAAAGGTTGAAATCTAACCGACCTCTTGATGCAGGTCCTATGCATAGGAATAGAGATTCAAAGGTGTTAGATAAGTTAGATCAAAGTGTTGACTTAACAAGATCGAGATAACCAAAGTCCTGTGTCGTATGTTGTCTCGATATAGGCACGCATCCTCTGACCAAAGACAGATTTGTTACAATCTGTCTGAGTATGTACATTTGGCAGACCAATCGATTGATGTCCTAACCAAGTTCTATACACCGGCACGCTGATGTGCATGCAAGGGCATATGAGTAATACGATCTCTCAAAGGGATCATACAGGATACTGAACCAGAAGATATGAGCTCACTCATGTGATATTAGTAAGAATCAAATTCCATGCACTGTCGTCTTGTTTTAGAAGCTTGACTGAATTTGTAGGTTTGATATATGCTTTTGGAAAAGTATATGATCAACACTTGGGTATGTTATATGCTTTTGGAAATCATATGATCGATAACTGACGATCGAATGAGAAACTTGTTTATAAAACCCTGAAGATGATAATGTTAAATTGATCTTTATCTTCAGGTTTATCATAGGTCTTCCATTATGTAGGATGTACAGGTATTGGGAATACCTGAGGGTGATGTGATCATAAACGATTGTATAACCATGACGCTTCCATTCCTAGGGAGTAATGAAATGGGTCTGAATTTTAGTAACTCCTGTCAGTAGGAAGTAATCTGATCTTGGTCCAAATGTTGGACATGATCTGAATGTAATTCAGATGCAATGAAAAGATTAGATTTACGGTCTTGATTTAATCAAGCATCTATGGGAGGTCCTCAAGATCTGGATTTGAGATGTGATATCAATATCCAAATCACTATACGTGGAACAATACAATCACCCTGTCTTTATCTCCAATTATTCACAGAGAAATCGCATTATCCTTGAAAGAGTTCATGGATAATTTCATTGTTGATATATGTATCCGAGCATTGAGAAAATGGATAATTAAATGTGAATAATACGAATTTGAGAGTTATCTAAGATAATTAAATGTTATTTGATTATCAAAGATGTAAATAATGTGAATGTCATTAATATTATTTGGGCACATGAGAATAGAGATACAAGATTATTAAATGTTATTTAATCATCATAGATATGAATAATGTGGATAACACTATCCAAACTAATCATATATATATATATTATAAATATGATTTATACTATATAAAAGAGAGTTATTTGTAACTTACAATTTTTAATTAAATGTTGATGTCAATTTGATTCACATCGGACAATTAATTGAAAATGTAATATACAATTTATCTTGGGTTGTGAATGTGATTCTCAATTTTCCAATGGCAAGATTGCAATATTTACAAAATAATTACGAATTATTATTGTATAATGATTTACAACAAATGTTGTTGTAAATCTTGGAGATTTCCATGGAATAATGTAATCTCATGAGATTACATGAGATTGCCACCGACTCTCATATTATGGAAGGAGGCAATTTTCATTCCATAATCTCCATGCTTGATTGATTTAATTTGGGATTAATTTGCATTTATTTTTCAATATATATTTAATCTAAATTAAATTAATTATTATTATATTTTTACAACAAAATCTTGACCATTGAAGGAAACACAAATCAATCTCATCCATTGTATTTGTGTGCACATGGATTGGGATCCATGGACTCCCAAAATACTATATAAGAAGAGGCACCCCTTGCTTTTCAAAGTTACACAATAATAACAACAACTTCTCTCTATCTATCTCTGTGTGTGTGTGTGTGTGTATGTCTCATTCTCTATACGTCATCTCTCTCTCTCATTGTAGTTGTCCACCACAGAAGCCCTATAGAGAGTCTCCATCACCGCTGCATTGTCAATATGTTGTTGGATTATTTGCTCGTGGATCTCTATCTACTTCAGTGTACCTTGCTTCTTAAGAAGACATCGTATCTTGTGTGACAAGATCAGGAGATTCGTCACTTGGATAATCAACATGGATTGCGCGGAGCATGCATTTCATCAACGCGCTTGCAAGCGTCTCCTACATCGGATTGGACTTGAGACAGGAGGTCTCTTTTTTGGAGATTGTATCGCAACCACGCTTCAAAAGGAAACCCTAATACTTGTTTGTGGATTAGATGAAATTATCCGAGAAGTGTTCTTGGATAATAATGTGGTTTCATCGCATGAAAACTTTTTAAACTCCGTTGCCTTGAGAAACTAATGCGACTAATCGCTCCCGATCGCATACGATGTGATTCTCATGCTTCTGTGACGTGCTTAAGGATCTTAACAAATCCTTCAAGTGGTGTTAGAGCCATAGGTCGGAGGTTTCTAATATGATCCAAAAACCTAGGACGACATGGGCTCGTTAGGGTTTGCAAAATTTTTATCGCACATCAACGCAGCCCTATTTTGTGATTATTTCCGGTCTTGTTTAAAATGTTTAAACACAAAATGTATTATGTTACCCATGAAATAAGGAAACCGTGGGATTTTAGTTTGCGTTATTAGGAATATGTTTGCTGAAGTTATGATCTTTTTAGTGAACATGTATCCACTGTTTCGGGGATTGCGAATCATGACATAATTAAGGAGTTTACTACTACTTTGAAACACCTAGCAACGTGTGAAAATCACTTAGATCCTGTTGTAAATCTAATTAGAAAACGTTGGAAACTTATTTTGCTTGATTTGGATTTAAATTGATTAAAAATGGTAATTTTAGTAAGTGTGGGTCACTGTTGGAAATTAAATTCCTAATCAAGAACCTTGTGATTGTCATTTAATCAGCTAGTGAAATTAATTGGTTTAATTTCCTGGAATAATTAAGGATAAATATTTGTGAAATATTTGATGATGATTATTTACTTAAATGACATTTCCTTAACCAATAATTGACTAGATACGATCTTGATCACAATTGGTTACTCAATCTACTTTCCAGCAAACAAAGTTGCTTGAATAGGATTCGAAATTTGTTGAGCAAATTTCCTTATAATCAAAATGTTTTGATTGTTACCATATGTTATAACTTCAGTCGAAAAATGATTATCATCTCAAGTACATATTGATCAATTTTGGTGTTATCCTAACCTGAGGCGGATATGGTGTCCAGTCGGGGAGCGTTGGGGTAGTCGGTTGCACTGTGTCCAGTCTGTCCCACTCTGGTCGGTACTGGCCATGATAGCGGGTAGGGAAGGAATATTGCTGGAGTGATCATGATGTATTTGCTAATCATTAAATTTTAAAATAATACATATTTGATATAATACCATATTTCAAGTAACAATGAACAATGTTTGTTGGATATTAATTAGATCATTAATTTAATATGATTCGATTGATTGAAATCCAATTAAAATCAAAACACTCTATTATGAATAGAGTTGTTATTTCCATTAGAAGAATAAATTATGTGATTTTGATTCATAATAATTATTTAAAATTTGAACATGATATGAAGGATTACATATGTGACATCCATGGTCTCCTGTCAAGGTGAAGGGTTCCGTCGCCAGGGATTGTATGCAAGAGACGCCTGTCCGAAGTGACAGCTCCTGCATATAATCCATTCGGATCGGGCTCTTCACTTCTCGAATGAGTAAGGACGTATGCATAGTGACCCCAATATCGGGTCCTCATATTATTGGAGCAATATTGGATTTCGCATAGCGAGTTGTATTCATGTTGACGGTTTGTTCAATTAATGAGGGGTCAACATCACCTTAGGGGTGGCGGACCAGAGTGTTGAAGACCGAATTGGGAATGCAAGTTGGACTTATAAGGAGGAATATGTTCCCGCTTCTTTTTATCCGAGTTACAGGTTCTCATATTACTGGGATGTGGCAAATATAAGGAAGAGATCCCAGATCTTGCTGAGATATAATGGTAAGTATACCTCTTACATTGAAAGTGATTAAGGGAATGAACTTTCAATGTTGGCAAGGCAAGACAAATTTGATATAAAAATTCCTAAATCAAAGTAAAAATGTATAATTACATATATTTATGCAAATTTCTTATTTCAGATAATCCTTCATTAAACCCACTCAATGCTATACACAATTATAATCAGTAAAATATCATGTATTGGATCCATGATTAAGATATTGTACTTGCAGTAGGACACATATTTTATGTGGCTGCAATGTGCAAGTTTCCTCATAATAATGAGTAGTGACAATTAAATAGAAAATAGGACTACAACCCTAGGGTCTGTATATCTCTACAGTTTGATCTGTCATTGAATGTTCTTCAGAAGTGACATGTAGATGATGATCGTAATTGTCGAATAATCCTTATAATTTCTAAGAAGACGTTCTGGCATACATATGTGCTCTCGACATTTAATCTTGAATGACATGGTTCTCTGCATCATGCAGAATGGTGGTTCTATAAGATATGACGTATTCAAATTGTTTGAGTACCCGCCTGAACCAAAAGTTCTTTAAGAGTTAAGATGTTTGTAGATATGATGAATGTCATCATTCTACTGTCTATACTCTAGTCTTTCATGAAGCTCCATAATATTCATATTGTATGAATTGAAATGAAGCATGGATAAATGTTGAAATGCTCTTATATTGAAATCTTTTGAATTCAATATCAGAGATCCTTTGTCTTAAACAATGGATGTTAATAGATAAAGGGAGAGCAGCGGAAACATGGGTTGGACCCAAGAAAGAAGGAAAGTCAAAGAGTTGACTGTACTTCTGTGACTTCCATATGATATCCAAAGAGTTAGATGAATGCCAATACTACAATAAGTCGATGTACTGATTGTGTGACTATTTGCTTCTCGAAAGAGTAAGGTCGTATGCGTAGTGACCCCAATATCAGGTCCACATATTATTGGGGCAATATTGAATTGCGCATAGCGAGTTCTAATCATGTTGACGGTTTGTTCAATTAACGACGGGTCAACATCACCTTAGGGGCGATGGGTCAAGATATTAAAGTCCGAATTTGGAATGCAAGTTGGACTTGCAAGGTGGAATGTGTTCCCCTTCTTTTTATCCGACTTATAGTTTCTCATATTATTGGGATGTGACAAAGATAAGGAGAAAGATCCCAGATCTTACTTGAGATATAATGGTAAGTATATCTCTTACATTGAAAGTGATTAAGAGAATGAACTTTCAGTGTTGACTTGGCAAGACAACTTTGATATAAAATTCCTAAATCAAAGTAAATATATATATATATTTACATATATTTATACCAATTTATTATTTCAGATAATCCTTCATTAAACCCACTCAATACTATACTCAATAGTTACCAGTATAATATCATGGATTGGATCTATGATCATGATACTGTACTCATAGTTGGACACATATTATATGTGATTGCAATATGCATGTTTCCTCACAATAATGAGGAATGGCAATTAAATAGAAAAGAGGACTACAACACTAGAGTTTGTATGTCTTTGTAATCTTGATATCTCATCGAATGTACTTTGGAAGTGACATGTTGATCATGATAGTAATTATCAAATAATCCTTATAAAATATAAGAAGATGTTTTCGCATACATATGTGATATTATTATTTAATCATGAATGACATGGTTCACTGCATCATGCAGAATGGTGGCTCTATAAGAGATGATGTATTCAAGATGTTTGAGTACCTATCTGAACTAGAAATCTTTTAGAGTTTAGATGGATGTAGATATGATGAGTGCCATCATTCTACTGTCTATACTCAAGTCATCCATGAAGCTTCATAATATTCATATTGTATGACGTGAATGAAGCATGTATAAATGTTGATAACTCTTACATTGAATTCTTATGAGTTCAACATAAGAGATCATTTGTCCTAAGCAATGGTTGTTTATAGATGATGGGAGTGCAGTGGAAGCACGGGTCTGACCCAAGTAAGAAGGAAAGTCAAAGAGTTCATTGTACTTCTATAACATCCATATGACATCCAAAGAGTTAGATGAATGGGAATACTGTAATAAGCCGATGTATTGACAGTGTGACTCTCCAGTCTATCTAGGATCATTAGAGAAGGAATCAGATAGTGCATCGGAATAATCTACATTTAATCATTGAAATTTACATTCTTATTTGATAAGATTAAAGTCTGATAATTGTATCTCATTCATCAATGACATTTGCAGCTGGTTGCATATGTTTTAGAAAACTAGAAAAATTAATCTTAATGTTTAAAAGTCATCCACATAAATATTGATGCAATTGTTGCAACTATCTCTATTGGATAGATAGACTTCATATTTTCAGTGGGAGAGCCCTTAGTCTTAGAGAATGTCTCTATGACCTCGATATTGAAATACGCTCATTGTTTATTTCTAAATATTGGAAATGAACATGTATTCTGGAATAGACCTATCATAAAGGGTTATGATGGATATATTTCAGATAGTAATCTAACATCTGGTGGACTCTACTCAATTAGAATATTAATGAATGGTTCATTAGCATTTCTAATACTCAAAATTAAACCTTTAAAGATCAATAGGAGGATGAAGATCATTTAACAATGATCTGGCATCAAGAGTTGGACATTTATCTATTGATGAATAGACTAGCAAGAGATGAAACTTTAGATTATCTAAAATTTTCAAATCTTACATACTTTTGAATATTGTATTCAAAGTAAAATGTCCAATACACCCTTCTCTTTGAATGGTGTAAGATGTCAAGGTATTCAATATCTCATACATATTGATGTATGTGGATCATCTATATCATGATAAACATTGATGATATGTTATATCGTTCGATGAGTATTTCTGATATGAGGTTTCTTCCTTAGAAAGCTTTGAAATTTTCAAAGATTTCATAATTTTGGTTTAGAACCAAAGTTTCAAGGAAGATGAAATGAATTTAATATAATATGAGTAGCTTGTATCTATTAGATGAATTCAAGGAATACCTTATGGAGATATAAATACTATTCCTTTCTCAATCCTCCTAATGCACCTAAACTCAAGAGAGTTGTAGGAGATACAATTGTATCTTGTGTGACATGATTTGATCAATGATGAATATTAGCATAATTACCTCTTAGTTTCCATTGTATATATGTAGTAAAGACTACAATATATATCCTTAATAAGGTTTCATAAATTAGCTGGAATCTAGCACAAGAGAGTGCTACTTCATGGAGAAAAAAGGATGGTATTGGATACATACTTTATGACCATGGGATTCTAAAAAATTTCATATATAAGAATGTGATTCATAGATGACTCTCTTGATAATCAATATGAAAATGAAGTAAAGGAACTCATTTAATCTTGAGAAGATAATGAGGCTCCTAAAATCGGAAAGTAAAAGGACAACTAGAAATGAAATACACATACCTTTTAGAATGAGTTTGAGGATGGATTCCATGTTTTAGTTAAATCTGACAATAATCTAACTTCATATGATGAAGTTTCCAAGCATCATGTCATGGAAAGATGGATGTTAGCAATAAAGTCAAAAGTATACTTCATATACAAGTGCATATTGAACCTCGAGGATCCACCTATGAGGGTAGGACCTGTTAGGTGTAAATGGATCTTCAAAAAGAAGAGGGAACCTGATGAGAAGGTAGAGACCATCAAAGCATGGTTCATATCCACAAGATACACACCGAAGATAAGACATCGCTTGCGATGAGACTTGCTCTCAAGTGACCATGCTTAATCCATCAAAATATTGCTAAATATAGCTACACAACTTGCTTATGACATCTTCATGATATGAGTCAAGATTGCATTCCTCTATGAATACCTCTCTGAGGATATTCACATGAAGTAGCCCCATGGCTTCATGGTTGTGGAAAGCAAGGTGTGCAAGCTGAAGAACTCAATCTATGGACTCAAATAAGCTTCTTGAAGTTGGAACATCAAATTTGATGAAATTAAAAATGTTATGATTTCAGATAGAATCTTGATGAACCATGTGAAGCTTAGTGGGAGTGCCATTGTGTTCATCATGCTAAATGTAGATGATATCCTAATCATTTGGAATGATATAATGATAATAATGAGTGTTTTATTGACTTGCTATTCCATACTTTGAGATATGATCTCAAGGACACTTCTTAGATCTCAGTTCTGAACTTGTTCAGAAGCAAAGAGAGCGTATTGAGACTGTTACATTAAGTAGTACACCATGGATATATTCCATTAAGGAAAATCCAAGTAAGGCTTCCTTCCCTTAAGATATGGTATTGACCTGTCTAAAGCGATAACACCTCAAGGAGTTGAGGAAGTGAATGCTAAAACTATTTGCCCGTGTGCATCTGTTTTGAAAAGTCGGGTGTATGCTATATATATACAAAAGCCAGATGTCTGCCATGCAGTGGGAGTAGTAAACTATTACTAATCCTATTATGGAGAAAGAACACTTGATTGCAGTAATAACAATATCTTCAAAGATGACAAGACTTAGAGATAGTGATCACAAGGTCTTATCTTCAAGAAATTAAGATTTTAGGGATAGTAATCCAAAAGGTCTTAATTGTAGATACCTTAGGAGATAGAGATCTCCAGGAATAAGGGTATTCTTTTAACGATAATGGAAATACTGATTATGATGGTTATTGAGTTGTAGTGTTAGAGACACTATAACTGCCTTAATGTTGAGCATTGCTTGCATAAAATGCAACATTCACATTGGATGCGAGCACTGTTACTAGGAGATATGCAAGTGTCGTAAAAGGACATGGCGGAGTCTTGTAGGAATAGAGTGACTGATCAGCTTAACTTACTATTTTTCTAAATAGCCTATGATTGTCACATGAGTGCGGGTTTAAATGATTTGCCCATTAATGGCTCTTTAGGATAGTGGGAGATTGTTGGACATGCGAGCCCGCAACAATCCATTATGCCATAAATGTAATTGCAAATATCATTCCCTGATCTGAAATGAAGAATAACTGATTTGAATAATAGATCCCTTAGTAAAATCAGGGTTATGTACCATGGCCATCTTAATGATCCTCCAGTTGTTGATTCAATTATTGAATCGTGGAGGATGGTGCTTGGATGAATATCTAAAGAGTTAGATTGAGGACTCATCAAGTACTACCAAATGATTATTAAGATATTTTCTCCAGCCAGGAAAGGAGATGGCATTCCTTTCTCTAAAGGCTGATATCTAACCGATCTCGTGATGCAGGTCCTCTGAATAGGAATAGAGATTCAGAGGTGTTAGATAAGTTAGGTCAAATTGTTGACTTAACGAGATTGAGATAACCAAAGTCCTATGTCGTATGTTGTTTTTCTCGATATAGGCACGCATCCTCTGACTAGAGATAGATATGTTACTATCAATCTGAGTATGTACATTTGGCAGACCAATAGATTTATGACCTAACCATGGTTTATACACCGGCGGTATGCATGTAAGGGCATATGAGTAATATGATCTCTCATAGGGATCATACAGGTTCAGTTACTAAACTGGAAGACATGAACTCACTCATAAGATATTGGGAAGAATCAAACTTCGTACACAAGCATCTCGCTTTCGAAGCTTGACTAAATTTGTAGGTTTGATAAATGTTTTTGGAAAGTATATGATCAACACCTGGGTATGATATATGCTTTTGGAAAGGATATGATCGATACCAACTCCCAATGATCAAATGAGAATCTTTATGATAAAAATAATGAAGTAGACAGTGTAAAGATGATCTAATACTTCTAGGTTAATCCGGGTCTTCCAATATGTAGGATGTACATGTATTAGGAATACTTCAGGGTGATGTGATGATAAACGATTGTATAACCATGATGCTTCCATTCCTATGGAGTGATGAAGCGGGTCTGGATTTTAGTGACTCCTCTCAAAAGAGAAGTAATATGATCATGGTCCAAATATTGGACATTGATGTGAATGTAATTCTGATGCAATGACAATATTTCATTTACTGTCTTGATGTAATCAAGCATCTATGGGAGGTTCGCAAGATCTGGATTTGAGATGTGATCTTAATATCCAAGTCACTATACGTGGAACAATACAATCACCATGTCCTTGTCTCCAAGTATTCGCAGAGAAAGCACATTATCCTTGAAAGTGTTCATGGATAATTTCATTATTGATATATGTATCCTAGCATTGAGAAAATGGATCATTAAATGTGATTTAATTATCATGAATAATATGAATTTGAGAGTTATCTAAGATAATTAAATGTGATTTGATTATCAAATATGTAAAAAATGTGAATGTGATTCATATTATTTGGGCACATGAGAATAGAGATCCAAGATGAATGTGATTTAATCATCATGGATATGAATAATGTGGATAGAACTATCCATATTAATCATATATATGTATATATTATAAATATGTTTTATAATATATGAGAGAGTTATTTGTAACTTACATTGGTTAATTAAATGTTCGTGTGAATTGGATTCACATTGGACAATTAATTGAAAATGTAATTTTAATTTTATTTTGTATTGTGAATGTGATTCACAATTTTACAATGGCAAGAATGAAATATTCACAAAATAATTATGAGTTATTTTTGTATAATAATTTACAACAAATGTTGTTGTAAATCCAGGAGATTTCCTTAGAATAATGTAATCTCATGAGATTACATGAGATTGCCACCAACTCCCATATTATGGAAGGAGGCAATCTTTATTCCAAAATCTCCATGCTTGATTGATTTAATTTAGGATTAATTTGTATTGAATTTTCAATATATAATTAATATAAATTAAACTAATTATTGTTGTGTTTTTACAACAAAATCTTGACCATTGAAGGAAACACAAAGAAATCTCATCTATTGGATTTGTGTGCACAAGGATTGGGATCCATGGACTCCCAAAATACTATATAAGAAGATGCACCCCTTGCTCTTCAAAGTTGCACAATGATAACAACAATTTCTCTCTCTCTCTCTCATTCTCAACATGTCATCTCCCTCTCTCTCTCTCGTTGTAGCCGTCCACCATGGAAGCCCTAGAGAGAGTCTCCAGCACCGTAACATTGTTGTTATGCTGCCAGATTGTTCGCTGATGGATCTCTGTCTCCTTCGGTGTGCCTCGCTCGTGAAGAAAACGTCGTATCTCGTGTGGCGAGATCAGGTGATTCGTCGATTGGATCAATAATTTGGATTGCGAGGAGAAAGCATTTCATCAACATGCTCGCAAGCATCTCCTCCATCGGAATGGACTTGAGAGAGGAGGTCTCTTCATTTAGAGACACGATCGCAACCACGCTTCAATAGGTAACTCTAATACTTGTTCGTGGTTTAGATTAAATGATATGAGAAGTGTTCTTGGATCATGTGGTTTCATCACATGAAAATTTTTTAAATTCTGCTGCCTTGAGCAACTAGTGCGACTAGTCGCTCCCGATCGCATACGATGCCATCCTCACACTTCTGTGATGCGCTTATAGATCTTACGATATTTTTCACATAAGACTTCGTTCTTTCATCTTTTCAATTTTAAGTTTATTAAATCTACAAGAAGTTGCTTACTATCGAACATACAAGGTGAGTCCTCGCTATCACCCAGCGTACGTCCTCAAACCTCCCCATACAGTGGTCCCATCTTCCTAGAATATCAGGTTCAATATCTGGCCCAAAGGGAGATAGGGGGCTTAGCACACCAAAACAATTTTCTATGGTCGGTACAAGGGCTTACATTTGAAACCATACACCGATATGGGATGCCCAGGTACTTAAGGCAGAAGTCCAGGGATTTGGGCTCTATCCTTATTGTTGCATCCTCACCCACTTTGTATGGAGGTAAGAACCTGTAATTAATGAGGGGTTACTCTCCCTAAAACAGTGATTTAGTCCTTAGTTTAGTTTTAGAGTCAAGTTTTCATTAACAGTCTTAATTTTACAATTGTTATCACCTTTTTTGGATTTTTTAATAAATTGAAATAATGAATTTTCCAACTTCCTTTTGATATTATATGAGTGAAATAGGGAAGGAAGTCAGAAAAGTCGATGCGTGAGAAAATCAATGATGCATGCAGGAGATAGAGGATGCATACCTTATCACCAGCACTCTACATGCAGGGTGATATGTGCATAAAATAAAAGACAGAAAATAAACTAACCTGAATGATGCAGGAGAACTGTCCGAGTAGTAACTCCTATTAATAGGTTAGAACAAGTCAATGACTAACTCCAAGCTATGTTATACCATATAAGTATAGAAATTATTGTTTAGGGAATTTGGACCTAATCGTTTACCAAGCTCAAGCAAGATAATAAAACCTACTTCTAAGGGCTCAAGCACAAAAAATCACAAGAAATCAAAGAAAAAAAAGGCGTTGAAAACAAAAATCGATGAGGTCCCCAAGTGCATCGACACTTGGTGAAACAGATCCTATACACAAGGTATCTAATGGCCTTTTAGAAAAAAATAGGCAAATGCTAAATAAATAATTTCAAATTTTTACAACTTAATAATGATATAAAAAATCTAAATAAAACAAAAAAATTTTAAGCAAGATGTTCCAAGTGACTGGGTTCCACCAAATCTTCGTCTCCTCCTCTTACGCTCTCTTGCAACTTGATGAAGAAACAAGTCGCCTACACTTCACTCAGGTGCATCGACGCTCCTATGAAAGTCGTCCTCGCTCGTCGCACCATCGTAAGAAAGAGGAAACACAAGATAATGTATGAAACACAATTATGAATCTGAGAAAAAAAATATGAAAATAAATACAATAAATATAGGCAAGCAACAATTAAGTGGATATGAAGTAAAGTGAGAAGATCAAGTAAAAATGATCCCAAATGAATTCCTAAGTCCGATCTTTGGGAGCTTTCGATGTCCGACAAATCCGATCCTGCAAGCGTTATATAAGCTCCCACATAGCACGTTGTGTTAAGTATGATGTCTCACTACTCAAAGATGCAAATCCACATTATATATACCCAATAATAAAGACAAAATAAATTAATGAAATAGTTGACAAAAATATAGACAATGGTTTTGTGGCAACAATAGGCACAATGAGATAAATGACATAAAAATATAGGAAAAAAATAGAGAAAGAAAAAACAGTATATACAACCAAGAATTACAGGTCAAGAGAAAAACATAACTATCCTCGTCGTGCCTCCTCGGCAACGACTCCATTTGTTGAACAATGATTTTCAACGGTTTAAATTAATGAATTATTTGTAGTGTCATTGTAACCCTAAAAATAACTCAACAAAAAGTATTTGTATTTTATTCACAACTTAAGACAACAGACAAGAAAAAGAATGTAAGCACAAGAAGTATGAGTACTATTTATTTACTTGTATATCGTCTAGGATCGAACTCAGGGAGGCTACAAAAATCCTGAGGGTTATTCAATTCAATGAAAAATCAATGAAAAGAAAAAAATAATTCTATAAACACTATTATTAGATTTTGTATTTTTTATTTTTGTATTTTTTTATGGAGTTATAATTTAATACTCATTATTGGTTTTCTAATGTTATAATTTTTAATTTAAAATTTTGAAAATATTTTTTATGTTTTTGAAAATAGAAGAAAAATCAAATCAAATAAAAGAAATAAGGGAACAAAAGACAAACGACAACTTTATGAAGTTTTAAAAAGTGGTAAAAATATACAAAAATTCAAATAAACTTTTTTCTGGGTTTTTGACAAAATTTTAATATTTTAAGAATTTTTCCATAATATTTAGATTTTTTATGGCTTTGAAATAAATTAAAAACAAGTAAAATGATAAATAAAAATAAATGTGAATGTTTTTTTATTTTTAAAGTAATAAATGAAATAAAAAATTAATGAAGTAGAGAGAAAGAAAGAGGATTTTTATAATTTTTTGGAATTTTCTATTAATTTCAATGCATTTTTATGTTTTTATGAATATTTTTTATGAGTTATAAAGACGTTAAAATGATGCAGAAATTAAAAAAGAGATGAAAACAAACAAGCATGATTTTTTTAGATTTTTCCGAAAGTCTTGATAATTTTTTTTATTTTTAAAAGCATATAAGGAATTTTTAAGGAGATTTTGAATTATTATTATAATAAAAATGATGAAAAATAAAAATAAAAATTAGTGATGAAAGAGATGCTTAACAGAGTGCTAACATAATTTGTAAAGAAGTTTGCTATTTTTAATTGATTTTTATCATGAAAATAATAAGCAGGTTCAAAGGGGTATATATGCAATTATTTATAGCTTGTAGACTAAATGATAACATAAATAAAATCTCTAGGGTGAAACAAGAAAATTATCCAAAAATCTACGCTTACTAGCACACGATCCTCGCTATATTGGACTAAATTGTAAAAAAAATACTTTCTGGGTCCAATCAATTACATATAGCATGTTGAGGCCTTCATTACAAATTACCAAAAAATCACGTGTGAGGCACGCTTCATAGTTTAAACTGGACCGATATGCAAATAAAATAAATTGTATAAAAAAATATGCAAATGTTCAAATAATGACAGATAGAAATGTGTCCTCACAAGACTTAAAAGCAGGGGGCTTCAGTTGCAATTTTACCCATAATCCCCATGGCATCTTGGACGGTTGATCTTCATTGCAACTCTGATTGTATGGTTGATGAATCTGTGATTCATGACTCTGAAAGTTGAAAATAGAGCTTTGTTCCCGAGTGATTAGATGCATATTTCCACTTATATTGCATAATTAGCATTCATGCATGCTGGCATAATATCTGCATTTTAGCATTCAATAAGAAGCCCAATTCACTTGTAAATATTCACTTGTTTATTAGATAAAATACCTTATTTGTATATATTTAATACTAACTCTGAATCCAATAAAACAAACTCTATAGTGTATATATTACTAACACTAATAAAAAAAATATCAAAAAAATACTAACTTGTAAAATTAACCAATAAAACCCCAAACCCAGTTGGAGACCTTAAACCTTAAAACGCACATATCTCTCTCATACAACCTCTGAATTGGGTCTACTCACTTTTAAAATAATATACATTCAGAGACCTTCGAAACAAGACCAATTTCATTAAAATCGGAGTTCGTATGCAAAACATAGGTTTTGGGTCCCTTTTGTACATTATACATAATGACTGTTTTACCCCTGTATTTTACCATTTTATTTTCTTCATTATTAAAAATCCAAAAAAAATAGATTAAGTTGTAAATATTTTCCTCATATTTTTTCTATTTTTATTTTAATTTTTCTCTTAATTAAAAATGACAAAAAATTACAAAAGATAAAATGCGGTATTTTATATCTATAAGGTACCACCCAAAAATATTTTTTTGTACAGATGATCTCGTTTGATTTTCGACCCTTCAAGAAAGTTGTAGATCTCATCGAGACGAGCAACATTCGTGTTGCCCACTTTTTGATCTAACCTCTTCTATTATTTCTTTTCGATTTTTCTTTGTATTTAGTTGTGGATTTTTCTGGGAGCGACATGTGGCAGCTCCTGGAGCCACCACGCGTCGCCTCCTCATTCATCCACTTATGCCACTTCATCCAGGGCCGTTGGATGAAAGGATATATCATCAACGGTTAAGCTTCTTCTCTACCCATTCTTCTCCCACTCTCCCTTAACTTAAGGGAGAGGCCACTTCGACACCTTCAAATTCCACCCCATCTTCTCCACTCCATCTTCCATCTCTCCCACTCTCTCCATGCCCTCTCCAACCTCCACCTCCTCCTCTTTATAATCACCTCCACTCCTCCATTCATCCCCATCCGCCATCACTGTGAGGAGCTTGAGCCCCCTAGTCCATTTCGGTGACAGCGAGAGTTGGTGAGGTTGAGCGACGACCGCTATCCTTCTCGGCGAGATCCGGTGGCCCTCCGTCCACCGCCGCAGCCGCAAACCGCAACTGCCCGAGTTCCGCCTCAGCCGCGGCGTAGATCGAAGATCTGAGGAGCTCTAAGCTCCTCTTTCACAGGCATCCAATCCTCCATCTAGGTAATATCTTTTCTTCCTCATATCTTTCTCTCTCCTTGATTCACCCACATTCACTCATCAAATCGCCACACAAATTTTGTTTCCACAGACAAATCACACGTTGCAAATGCAACGGTGATTTTTATTTAATTTTTCGACGCAATTTCATGAATCGATTAATTACTTATTTACGCCATGTTAAACAAATGCATGAGAATCCCCTGTTGTGAAATTTGACTCCATCTACCTCTCCCTCTTTTCTTCTTCCTACACCCGTGCATCCACTGCCAACGCCACGCCTCCGCACGCAGCGCACAGGCGCCCAGACCGCCAGCCCTCCGCCCACCGCATGCCCTCGCCGCTGTCCGCCCGCCCCAGCGACATTGGGTGGCGCCGTCATCGACCTTTGCCCTAGACTCGCACGTGCGCCGCTCGCCCTCCGCCGCATCACTCGGCGCCGCGTGTTACCGCGACCGCCGCCGCCTCCAAGGACCTACTTCCAGTTGTGCCCTAGCGCGGGTGAGAAGTCTTTTACTTATTTATTTTGTGACAATTGCACTTTTACTCCCGTAAGCTTGTTATAATTGCAGAAGTGCCCTTGTGCACATTTGAATTTATTTATTTCAATTTCTGTATTGCAAAAAGACCCTTGACTTTGAGCGCTAATTTGGATAGTCAAAATGCATCATTTTCTTTAAGGAAAAATAAAATGTTGATGAGCATTTAAATCTTTATCTCTTAGCTATTTATTTACATTTTTGTGAGCATTAGATATTTTATTAAAATTCAGAGATTGGAAATCAGTGATATTTTGCCCATTTAAACTCTGAAATTCGCACAGTCATATTTATTACTCCAAAAATTGTGAAAATATTGTGAATGATGTATTTTAGTATGCTTTAATTACAGTCCAAGTTTCATCAAAATTGGAGTTGTCATTTGCATAAAATAAATTGTAGAGTAATTTCAGTAGTTGAATTTTAATTAATTCCACAAATAATATTTTTGAGAAATTTCATGTCTCCTTGATTCCTTTCTAAAATATCTATTTGAGATAAATCAATCTCTGGATAATTTGATTTCGTGGATTATGTAGAAATTAAATACCCGCAGTCGCTCTATTTTCAGAAAAATATTCATAAAAAATTCAAAAAGTGTCAGAAAATTTCAAAAATATTAGGTAGCTTCATTTCATCATATTTAACTTCTAATAATTTTTTCATATTTTCTGCATAACATTTGCATGAAAAATTGCATAAAATCCTAAAAAAGTTTACATTTTTTCTTAGTGCATTTTAAATTCAAAAATTCCAAAAAAATATATTTTCTATTCATTGTTGGATTATGTTTTTAGGAAAAATATCAATTGGCTGATTTGAATTAATTTCACATTAAAATTAAATTTGGCTAATTCGGTTATTTTCTTATTATCTTAATCCATCCGCATTTGTGTATCGGCATTTTTATTGAATAAAAAAATTACAAAAAAATCGCACTTGGAAAACCGCAATCTAATCAATCTAACTTCACCCTGAGTTGTTCCTTTGCCTCCTTGAGTCGATCCTGTGGCTTGCCTAGGCTAAACAAACATCAAACCGCACATAATTTCATTCGACGATTTAATCGAACCGTGCAGTTATTTTTGATTGACGCGGATCTATCCGACTGCAACGAATAGTCAGTCAGACAACATTAACAAGGGTAGATTTAGCTTCGTCAAATGGCGACTTTGCCAGGGAGGCAAATGACTTAGGATTATTTTAGAAAATTAGATTTAGGTTTTCCAATCACTCGGGTAGTCTGATCCCCGAACCACCTTGTAATTATTCTATTTTTTCAATTATTTTATATTTATTTTTTTTAATTTTTTTATCTCTCTGACATTTTATCTTTTTGTGCGAGGGCCCGGTGGACTTGGAGCGGCTTTCTTGAAGTCGACGCATCTCGAAGTGCATCGGAGGCCGACTATTCGTGGATCAAGTCGGCTGTTGAGACGCCAGAGGGATTCTTCATTTTTTTTAACTTGTAAAAAGTGTCTGCATTTCCAGCGGTTCCCGTTTGGTTCTCGTGCGTGTAAACATAGTGGAACCGTGTCCCTGTGTGCTGTGTGGATTGAATTTTAGACTAGGTTTGCACTAGCGACTCCTCGAGCCACTCTAGGGTTGTCTTTTGCTCGTAATATTTAGGACCACACTTCACTTAAAAGACGCACTTAGACCGCAGAACTTAGTCAAATCAACCTGTACTTCACTCGCTAATAGAACTGCTTGTCTAGGAGCGGATTTTGCCATCTACATTTGCATGTAGTATAAAAATTTTCAATTCAGTACTGCATCCCGCATTGTAGAGAGCTGGAGGCACTGTAAGTCTTTTACTCAAGCATTCATCATCGTTTTCTCGATCGCATCAACTTTTTCCGATTCTCTCTCTCTCTCTCGGTTTTCTAACCTAGGATAAAGGTATTGGGACTGGATGGTAGACGTGATTGCTTGTGTGGATTAATATCAATGATAACTAATCTCTAAAATTGAGACTGCTAATTGAATTAGACCAAAACAATTAACTAAAATTCACCCTTGTTTGCGGGAGAGTAACCCCGACCTTGATTTCAGGCTGAGTGAGGGTACTTGAGTGAGTGTGAACACCTTAAGGAAGAGCCCAAATCCCAGCCTTCCATATCACGTTCCGACTAATCCTAGCAAATATCACAAGTTGAATTTTTAAGGTTCACTGACTAGTACCATGTAGCCTCCGCCTGTCTTAGGTAGATAGGGGTGAAATTGCGGTAATTCGCGACAAGTTGCCAGTAACCCCCCGGGGTGAAGTTCCGGCCTTGTCAGCCTCCGTCTGCTTGCAGGTAGATAGGGGCAGATTTTTTAATCCATCAACTTTGGATAGGAGCGAAGAAAGGAAGGACCAGCCGTATCTTAGGCGACAGGTTAAACGGGGAAGATGCATCCGGCTTTGAGCCAACTTCCCTTTAGGCCACGTAATCCTTGCTATCTTGCTTGAAAAATCACACATAAATTTACAAGATTAATTGGACTCGATTTCGAGTCCTTCACTGTGTTGAGTGTGAACCCAGGGTCTTGGATTGATTTGTTTGCTTCAGGTAGGAGTAAAATCCTATCTTCTTCTTGCCACATCAAGATGAGTGACTGGGGAGATCTCGACTCTTTATTCACCGATCTCTCTATGAGTCCCCCACGAAACTCCTCTTCAGCCCAAGCGCACCTTGGACCACCCAGGACTCATGACCCTCTTGAGTCATGGCTCCCTCATACCCAGGGTGGTTACTCTCAAACCAACCCTTTCCTCTCCTCCAAGCTTACCGAGGAAGACCATCGCCTCGGTAATCCCTTCCTTGATTTGTCCTCTGACATCGATATTATTTCACACCCAGGAATAGAGGACAAGATGCCGCCTAAGCAGACACCACCGGATGAGGACCAACTACGTCAAATTCTCAATCGCCTTGCTGAAGCCGAACAAAGAAATGCAGATCTTACATCTCGGATGGGACAGATCATAGTAGCAGGAGGAATCGATCGACCAATGGTCGATGAATACAACCAGGCGTAGAACGAGATACAGAATTGGTTGGCACCAGTGGTTCCCGCCGAAGCATTTGAGCTGAAGCCCCACTTCCTTAGTCTGCTTCCTAAGTTCAACGGAAATACCAATGAAGAACTGTATACTTTCCTCCATGACTTCGAGCTGGTTTGCAACAATCTTAGCCATCCCAATGTTGGCCAAGATTACATTAGACTGAAGGCCACCCCATTTGCCTTAGGAGATAAGGCAGCACATTGGCTGAAGAATCTAAGGGTGATATGTACAACCTGGATGCAGTTCAAGGACCACTTTCTGAAAAAGTTCTACCCTCTCAATAGGACTAATCAAATGAGAACGAAGATCGCCAGCTTATCCCAAGGACCCAGTGAACCTTTCCATGATGCCTAGGATAGGTTCAATGACTTAGTACAGAAATGCCCCTGCCACGATATTTCTAAGGCGATCTTAGTCCAGACCTTGTTCTGTGGTCTAACCCCAGAGATGCAAGGGTTAGTCAGTGCCCCCTGTGGAGGAAGCTATCTGAACAAGAACGAGCACGCCGTATGGAAGATCCTGGAGCAGATGGCAGAAACCAGCAGGTCGTAGGCTACCAGGGCCTATACATTGTCTCCCTCAATCCTATCCAACGAGACAACCCGAAGGACTGTAGCGGATCTGACCGAGGACCTCATCCCCAGCATGGGGATGATTGCTGACAAGTTAACCATGGTCGAGCAGATCCACAAGAGGATCACTGACCTTGAGTCTCTCTCACGTCTACCGAAGCAAGTGTAGGAACTCACCGAGAAGGTAGCTATGATGAAGCTACATGTCCCTTTTGCACCACCGGCACTTGTACATCGAGTCCATCTTGTACAGGAACATGCACCGGGGCCCCATAGTGGCTGGGTGGAGGATCAGATGTACACCCAGCAGGACCAGCATGCACCCCCACAAGCATATACCGGATACGAGGAGCCTCCGTAGGTGTTCGAGATCAACGGGTTGTGGTACAGCTGTGACCCCATCAGTAGACAGTCGGGGATGGGGAACGGTCAGCCTCACCGACCTTCCCCAGCTTACCAAGGAACCAGCTCTGTCCCCGTACCGCACTTTCACTCCAAGCTAGAACAAGTGTACCAGCCTCAGCATAACCACCACCATCGCCGACAGAAGAAGAGGACATCTGAGTCCTTGAAGCAGCAGTCCCGCATCAACATGGAGTCCGACGAAACCGATGAAGAGCCCGCACCTCCATCTGAGCCGGATCGTCCAGAAGTCGCAGAAGAAGCATCACTGGTTTCGCCTCAGCATTTTCATTTCAGTCAAAGTCAGAGTCAGAGTTAGTTTCAGAGTCCGAGTCCTGTACAGAACTTAGTTCATGATCTTAATGAAAATCTTTCAGTTTCCGAACGTGAGTTGGAGTCAATAATCCCTTTCCCCCGAGCTCTCAAGGGTGGAAAGAAGAAAACCAAAAAAATCCAAAAAGATGACCGTGAGATGGCAGAGTTATGCAACAAACACATCAAGGTCACAATCCCCTTTGACAAGTACGTGGAAATGACCCCTGCATTTCAAAAACACCTTAAGGTGTGATGCACACCTACTAGTGTTAGCAGGAAGTCCAAAAGCCGTGTTGAGAAACACATTTTATCAGTAGCCACGACTTGTGCAATAAAGAACTCGTTTTCGAGGAAACGAAGAGACATGGGTACACACTATGTAGTGAGTCATGTTGATGACATCGCGTTTGCACGTACTATCCTGGATAGTGGTTCCTCAATCAATCTGATACCTAAAGCCCTCTATGATTAGGAAATCTAGAGACCTCTTGCAATTTGCTGATAAATCAACCAAGAGGTCCCAAGGAGAATTGAGGAACATTGTGATCAAAGTCGAGGGGAAGGAATACATGGTGGACTTCACTGTCCTAGATATGGAAATCCCTCGTAATTGGAGAGATTCCCAGATCATCTTAGGCAGGCCCTTCCTCAGAACAGTGGGGACCTTTTCGATTATAAGATCGAGATGATTCAGTTCCAAACTCCAGGCGGAGATGAGGAACTTGAAATGAAGCAGACAAGATGGCAGAGACCAGATTCTGAATCCAGCACCGAGTACTCTTCAACCGAAGCAGACTGCGATCATGTAGACACAGTTGGGCCATGGAGACAGAACCTAACCAGCACCGACGAGTCCATCCCCTCTGGAGATGATCTAGTGCATGAATCAGTTTGCGAGGTCCTCCGGAACGAGTACAGCTCAGAACCTGCATCGCCCTACATCTTCAATGACATAGAGGCCCACTGGGCCTATCAGTCCTTACATCTTTAGGACAATCGGAAGATGAGGATGACGAGTCGGACGAGGATTTTGCCGATTGCATTGAAACCTTTGACGATCCGACTCCAGAGCCGAACAACTTGATAGCAGTTATCACTGAGAAAGATCCAGCCACTTCCAACACCGAACCAGATTAGATTGAGCTAGACTTCTTAGACGATCACACTTTTCCTGATCTCAAACCTTTACCCACAACTTTAAAATACGCCTTCTTTGTGGGTCAGGACAAGAAATATCCGGTCATCATCAGTTCGCGATTGACAGAGGAGCAGGAATCTCGCTTGCTAGAGATCATGGAGAGAAACCGCAAGGTGATAGGCTGAAGCATTTCCGATCTCCACGGGATAAATTCCGCTCTGTGTTCGCACCATATCTACTTGGAGAATGAAGCCAAACCCTCTCATGAATTCCAACATCGGTTGAAGCCAAATTTGCGAGAGGTCGTGAAAAAGGAGATAGAGAAATGGTGCAACACGGGTTTCATTTACCCAATCTCCGACTCTAAGTGGGTGGCCCCAATCCATGTTGTCCCAAAAAAGTCGGGAAATCAAACGACCACCAACGAGGACAGAGAGGAGATCGTGATGCGAGTGCCCACGTCGTGGCGTGTCTGTGTGGATTACAGACGCCTGAATGCCGCGACGAAGAAGGATCATTTCCCCCTATCGTTCATTGATCATATCTTAGAGAGACTGGTGGGGAAAGAGTTCTTCTGCTTCTTAGATGGGTTCTCGGGCTACAATCAAGTAGCCATATCTCAGAGGACCAGGAAAAGACCACATTCACATGCCCCTTTGGTACATATGCTTTCAGGTGCATGCCCTTTGGGTTATGCAATGCTCCAGGTACTTTCCAAAGGTGCATGATTGTTGTATTCACCGAAATGGTCGGCAAATTCGTGGAAGTCTTCATGGACGACTTCTCGATCCACGGCGATTCCTTCGATTCCTGTCTTAAGAATCTGGACTGGGTCCTCAAAAGATGTTGTGAGGTTAATCTGGTGCTCTCCTGGGAGAAAAGTCATTTCATGGTGACGGAGGGCATAGTGTTGGGGTATGTCATCTCCAAGAGAGGAATGGAGGTTGACCCTGCCAAGGTGGATGTGATCAAACGACTCCAGCCATCAACCAACGTCAAGCAGTTGCGGTCATTCCTCGGGCATGTTGGATTTTATCGAAGATTCATTAAGGATTTTTCTAAGATTGCCCGACCGCTAACTGAGCTTTTAGGCAAATACATGGAGTTTATTGTTGATCACAAATGTCTTGAGGCCTTTAAGCTATTGCAAGGAATGATAATGGACGCACCTATCCTACAAGCCCCAGATTGGTCTCTACCTTTTGAGATCATGACAGACGCCTCAGATCATGTTGTTGGGGAAGTGTTAGGACAGAGAAGAGATGGCATCTCGTTCGCAATTCACTACGCAAGCAAAGTACTTGACACCGCTCAGCGCAACTATACAGTTACGGAAAAGGAAATGCTTGCGGTAGTATTTGCCTTGGATAAATCCAGATCTCACTTGATTGGATCCAAGGTAATCGTGTTCACTGATCACACGACACTATGATATTTGATGGAGAAGAAGGTCGTGAAGGCACGTCTTCTTCGGTGGATTTTACTTATCTAGGAGTTTGACTTGGACATCCGTGATAAACCTGGAAAGAATAACGTAGTAGCCGACCATCTTTCTCGTCTCGAAGATCTTAATACTTTTTAGAATTCACCAATTCGAGACTCCTTCCCTGACGAGTCGATTTTTGTTATCGACTCACTCCCATGGTACGCCAATATCGTGAATTATCTTGTCTCCAAGAAAGTTCCCGAAGATTGGCCCAAGAGCCACATCGACCGACTAAAGTCAGACGCTAGACACTACCATTGGGAGGATCCGATCCTTTTCTTTGAAGGACCGGATTGTGTCTGGAGACGGTGTATTCCTCAGGAGGAATACCAGAGTGTCCTTTCTTTATGCCACAGCTTGGAGGTAGGAGGACACCACTCCGGGAAGAGGACCACATGGAAGGTACTTCAGTGTGGCTTTTACTGGCCGACTCTGTTTCGCGATGCCACCGCCTTCGCGAAGTCGTCTCCGGTATGTCAGAAAATGGGAGGAATCGTCGGTTCCAATGATGAGATGCCTATGTAGCCTGTCATCATTTGTGATGTCTTTGACGCCTAGGGCATCGATTTCATGGGCCCATTCCCTATTAGCAATGGGTTCGAATATATCCTTCTTGCGGTGGATTATCTACCCAGATGGATGCAGACTATCCCGACCTGAGCCGCAAACAGCAGGACTGTCTGTAAATTCATTAGAGAACACATAATCTCTAGGTTCGGGATCCCCAAAATGATGATATCTGACAGGGGTAGCCACTTTGTGAATCGGGAGGTGAAGAAACTCCTGAAGGACTACGGCATCGAACACCATGTCGCTAGCCCTTACCACCCACAAACCAATGGTATGGCTAAGGTGTCAAATAAGGAGGTGAAATCCATATTGCAAAAGCTTATCCGCCCGGACAGGAAGGACTGGTCTCAGATCTTAGATCAAGTCCTCTGGACGTATAGGATAGGTTACAAGACACCGTTAGGAACCTCCCCATTCCGAATGGTATTCGGAATGCCGAGCCATTTGCCCGCAGAGTTAGTGCACAAATCAGAGTGGGCAATCAAGAAGGTCAACTGAAACACACACCTTGGGCAGAAGCAGAGAGAATTGGATCTGAATGAGCTTGTGGAAGTCAGAAACCGTGCATATGACAACAGTTTGGTGTACAAGGACAAGGTGAAGCGTTGGCATGATAGATATATCAGATGAAAGACCTTTGTTCCTGGACAGAAGGTATGTTTGTTTAATGTTAGGCTGAAGATCTTCCAAGGCAAGTTAAAGTCCAAGTGGACAGGCCCATTTGTCGTCCGCACGGTGCATGATAGTGGATGTGTTGAGATCTCAGATCTCGCAGATGACGCACAGACATTCCTAGTGAATGGACAACTGTTGAAGTACTTCGTCGAATTCAATGAGCAGTTAGTCCATGTTGAGGAGATTGTATTCATGCGCGAGACAGATTCAGCAGATGCACCACGAGCCGCGTACGAGACCTTGCAGCAGTGATCTCCAGTTCAGACCGACTCATTTGTATATATAATCATTCTTCTTGTACATCCTATCCTCTCTCCCACACGACTCTAGTAACCCATTCCCACCTCATTAGATAACTATCTTCGACTGTACTTAGGATGACCAGATCCTAAGTATAGGGGGGAGGAGTCACTTGAGTCAGTTCTTTGTACATTCTCTAGATCACATTGGTCCTCATACTCACTTCCGTCCTATACTTAGGCTGACTTGAGCCAAAGTATAGGGGGGACCGATGCCTGCATTGTATATTCATCCACTTCTCTTCTTGAACTCGTCCGCCCCACTTTTTGACTTTCTTCTACACTTAGGCTGCTAGAGCCTAAGTATAGGGGGGCCTGTCGATTTCTATACATTTTCCCTTCTCTTTAGCTCTCCTCCGCTTAGCATGAGCTATGTCTTTTTCCTCGCTCTTTGTGCTCTGAGGACATAGCACACGCTAAGTATAGGGGGCATGTATATATTACATATATACTTTACCCATAGCTCATACTTTCACGTAATTTTGTATATATTTTACAATAATTATGGGTGGGTAAAAATTGAAAAAAAAAATACTACAAACCTCTTGTAATTGTGTAAAATAGGAGGTATACCAATAAAAAACAAAAAAAATGAAAATAAATAGGCTTCTTATTTACTCTTGCATATCATCTCTGCATCTAAAATGAAAAGAAAAAGAGTCTTGCATTTTTCATTCATCTTCATAGCATGACATCTGCATCTCATCTGCATAACTTGCACATGCAAGGTGAAAAGCTAGTGGGTTCTGAACCGAGTTATGAGTAGATATTGAGGATGGACTTGATTTGACCTTAATCCACCTAATTTCATAGGAACCTTATAGGATATGGAGTTAAGATTTCTCAGGTCAAGTGACTTAATTCTTTGAGTCTGCAAGTCTATGTTCACATGTCATCTTGATTAGTCTAAGTAGAATATCTCTTGCATACGCAGGATTCTTTTAGATAATGACCTAACTTGGACAAGCAATATGCACGTAGCTCTTCATTGATGAGGTGGTGAGGAGGTAGAATCCTTTAGCTTGGAGTAGCACACGGGTGGAAACATCCGTCCTCCTCTAGGGAGGTTAGTGTGTCTCAACCTAGTCTGGTAGTGTTGATGTCTAAGGACGGGATGTTGTGGGTTGCAATAATGCTTCAAAAGATGGATAGTCTACTGACTCAAGAGGAAAAAATCCTTATGTACATGCTTCACCTTGTATGAGTTTCAAAAAAAAAAAGAAAAAAAATGCAAAAACTCCAAAAAAATCAGACAGGTCCAAGAGAAAATAAAATTCCTATCGGAGTATGTATATTAGCAAGAAGTCTGCAGCTGGATGACTTGGCTACACTGGTCAGGCATCCCGGGATAGGTAGCTACACTGGCTACCGTCCATTCTTTTCTCTACCCCCTCCTCTTGAGTTGGTCGCACTTGAACTTAGAAGGGAATACCCCGCTCCTCGAGGAAAGAGTTACCGGACCGGGTTATTGAGTTACCTTGTTAGAGGAGGCTGGTTCTGAGTCGTTTCTGATGTGGAGAGCTATATCTCACTTACACAGTACAAGTAAGAATCATAGTCATCAGAAATTTGCGTTTGAGGATTTGTTCTGACCTGACTATTGAGGAGTCTTGAATAGAAGACTTGTGGAACTTGAAGTCTGTTAGGTCTTAAGTTCAGGTCCCAATGAGGTTCCGCCACACAATTAATCCAAAGGTCGAGTCAATATCCATTTTCAACTTTTGTTCATGACCTTGGTATGGAACCCAAAATCATTTCACTCTTGCATTTCATTTAGTTGCTTGGGGACAAGCAAGGTTTAAATATAAGGGGTGATGAATCTGTGATTCATGACTCTAAAAGTTGAAAATAGAGCTTTGTTCCCGAGTGATTAGATGCATATTTCCACTTATATTGCATAATTAGCATTCATGCATGCAAGCATAATATATGCATTTTAGCATTCAATAAGAAGCCCAATTCCCTTGTAAATATTCACTTGTATATTAGATAAAATACCTTATTTGTAATATTTTATACTAACTCCGAATCCAATAAAACCAACTCTATAGTGTATATATTACTAACACTAATAAAAGAAAAATATCAAAAAATACTAACTTGTAAAATTAACCAATAAAACCCCAAACCCAATTGGAGACCTTACACATTAAAACGCACATATCTCTCTCACACAACCTCCGAATTAGGTCTACTCACTTTTAAAGTAATATACATTCAAAGACCTTCGAACAAGACCAATTTCATAAAAATCGGAGTTCGTATGCAAAACTTGGGTTTTGGGTCCCTTTTGTACATTGTACAAAATGACTGTTTTACCCCTGTATTTTACCATTTTATTTTCTTCATTATTAAAAATCCAAAAAAATAGATTAAGTTGTAAATATTTTCCTCATATTTTTTCAATTTTTATTTTGATTTTTCTCTTAATTAAAAATGACAAAAAAATACAAAAGATAAAATGTGGTATTTTATATCTATAAGGTACCACCCAAAAACATATTTTTGTACAGATGATCTCGTTTGATTTTTGCCCTTCATAAAAGTTGTAGATCTCGTCGAGACGAGCAACATTCGTGTTGACCACTTTTTGATCTAACCTCTTCTATTATTTCTTTTCGATTTTTCTTTGTATTTAATTGTGGATTTTTCTGGGAGCGACACGTGGCAGCTCCTGGAGCCACCACGTGTCGCCTCCTCATTCATCCACTTATGCCACTTCCTCCTTCATCCAGGGCTGTTGGATGAAAGGATATATCATCAACGGTTAAGCTTCTTCTCTACCTATTCTTCTCCCACTCTCCCTTAATTTAAGGGAGAGGCCACTTCGACACCTTCAAATTCCACCCCATCTTCTCCACTCCATCTTCCATCTCTCCCACTCTCTGCAAGCCCTCTACAACCTCCACCTCCTCCTCTTTATAATCACCTCCATTCCCCATCTGCCATCACTGTGAGGAGCTTGAGCCCCCTAGTCCATCTCGGTGACAGAGAGAGTTGGTGAGGTTGAGCGATGACCGCTATCCTTCTCGGCGAGATCCGGTGGCCCTCCGTCCACCGCCGCAGCCACAAACCGCAACTGCCCGAGTTCCGCCTCAGCCGCGGCGTAGATCGAAGATCCGAGGAGCTCTAAGCTCCTCTTTCATAGGCATCCAATCCTCCATCTAGGTAATATCTTTTCTTCCTCATATCTTTCTCTCTCCTTGATTCACCCACATTCACTCATCAAATCACCACACAAATTATGCTTCCACGGACAAATCACACGTTGCAAACGCAACGGTGATTTTTATTTAATTTTTTGACGCAATTTCATGAACCGATTAATCACTTATTTACGCAATGTTAAACAAATGCATGAGAACCCCCTGTTGTGAAATTTGACTCCATCTTCCTCTCCCTCTCTTCTTCTTCCTACACCCGTGCATCCACTGCCATCACCTCGCCGGCAAGCCCGCCGCGCCGCCCAACAGAGGAGCCACGCGCGAGCGCGCCACACGCGCAGCCCCATCAGCCATCAGCTCGACCTCCCCGCGCGCGACGTCCACCACCTCCTCCAGGTTGCCGCGCGTGCACCCTCCAGCCAGCCAAACTCGCCGTCCGCACGACCAGCTCGCTGCCGCCCGCGCCCAAGCACGCCCTCCACCTCGGTTGCCAGCCGACCTCGCTCCAAGGCCGCCGCACCTTCCCTCCTCGACGTCTCGGCCTTCCGCCCGCGCTCCGTAGTGCACCGCCCCACAGACTCCGCATGTGGACTTCGCGCCACGCGTGGCGTGCCCTCCAACTCCGGCCGTCCCCGCACGACCTGACAGCCGGCGCCGCCCATCATCCTCGACCTCCTCCAGCTGTCGCCGAAGCCCCCACGTGTGCGTGAATCTCTTCCATCTCCATCCCCTGTTCAAGTCCAAGAAACAGAGGAGGCAACATCAGAGAATAAAAAAAGGAAATTTGCAAAGGGGACACTTGCACCCCTTTGAAAGTTCTTAAAAATTTTCAAGTTTCCAGTAATTGCATGTAAGTCCTTGTTCTCATTTCAGTTCATATTTCTTTTTCTGTATTGCATTCATACCCCTTCATTTGCACGTTTATTTTATCATCATTCTGTTATCCATTTTTAATTCCAAAAGTTGCATTGTGTAACATAACTCTTGTTCTACCATATTAGCATTTATTTGTATTTTTCAGATTCGCAAAATATTTATGGAAATTAATTTGGTGAAAAATTGCAACATTTTGCCCATTTTAATTGATTAATTGATTAATTGATTTTGTATTATCTGCTTATTGAAAAATATCTGAAAAAACATCATTGGTAGATCTAAGTCTATGCTACAACATATCCAAAAATCATCTCAGTTGCACATATAGTTTGTCTTATAAAAATTATTTAGTTAGAAACTTAATCGATTTTTAATTAATAAGCGTGAAATATTTTAATGAAATTCAAGTTAATTTGGATAGCTCTTAACTAGACCTATTTGGATTAATTTTATTTCTAAGAGAAATATCATCGTTTGGTAATTATTAAAATTAGTTTAGTCATTTTAACTAAAGTCTGCATATTTTATTATCCGTGTATACAAAAATTCCAAAAAAATTAGGTTTATCTGATTTCATCCCATTTAATCATATGGCCAATTTTTATAGTTTTTCGACATCATTTGATACCTTAACTGAATTAATTTCAAATTGGCTTGATTTTTTCATGTGTCTGCATAAA
The DNA here is from genome assembly GCA_037367405.1 of Ottelia alismoides. Classification (NCBI taxonomy): domain Eukaryota; kingdom Viridiplantae; phylum Streptophyta; class Magnoliopsida; order Alismatales; family Hydrocharitaceae; genus Ottelia; species Ottelia alismoides. The sequence goes on from JAZKJV010002963.1 coordinate 242,000, forward strand.
AAATAAAAAAAGAACAAAAAAATAATCTCTGAAAATCACACACTTGGAAATTTGCTAAAAATCTACCTAAGGAGACAGATGCCTCCCTGAGTTCGACCTTGGACTTCACCAAGTAAAAAAAATCTGCCGCTTGAAATTAACTCGAATCTAATTAAAAGTGGTTTTTGATATTCTCTCTCGTATCCGACTGCAACGAACACTTAAAATTAATTTGGACATTCATCTGACCGAATTAACGTAGGATGCGGGGTGGTTATCAATGGTGGAGATTGAATCATGCTTGAATAGTTGCGATCTGATCTAGGAGATAGATTGAACATACGGAATTTGGGGCATCACATATGCTCCTGATGCGAACTGGGGAGGGGTGTTCTTGATCGGACACTGAAGATGATGGTTGGAAGAACTGGCTTGAATGTTGTCGACGATGAACTTCGATCAACTGAGGCTCAACAAATCTCCATCCATGACGACTCCTTAGTGGTGTGGCTCGCTCCTGCGCTTCTCCACCATCGATCCAAGGGCTTCATGATGGTCGGCGATGGCCAGAAGAGGATCTGGAGGTCAAAATCTACATGGCTCCAAGTGAACCTCCAGATGTTGATTATCACTCCCAAACGATCTACTGAACCCCGTAATCGATCCACTGCTCGGAGATAACACTGTGGCCAATTTATACACGGGAAATAAGAGTAATCGTGAATGGGTTTGGATCTCCAGCGAGGGTGGTCAGAGTGGAGATCAACACTTAGATCAGGAGCGATCTGAGGGGGTCGGATGTGGACAAATAAGGAGAAAGGATATACCAATGTGATGGTGAGGTTGGAAAAGGAGGAAATGATCAGATGGAGCTCTAATCTTGCAGATCGGAGCTAACGATAGATGTATTTAATCTAAGCAAAAGACAATATTTAAAACAAAATATTAATAAATAGAAGACAAGAGAATAACCTAAGGTTACATATGGATGGATGGCTGCGAAGATCAACCTCGATCTGCTGTGAAAAGCGGAGACTCGAAAACTTGCTGACAGAGGTCCGACAAATGGTTGGATCACAACTTGAGGCACTCCACTCACACTCTCGAATGGAGATTCACTCTATCACTGGAGTCTAATCTTTATCACTCAATCTTTGGCAAGAAGAGGCCAAAATCGTATTAGATGCAATGAGGGTAGGTGACGGAGTACATAAAGGCAAAGGGTCCAACGTGGTCTTTGAATTCAAATTTCGAGTAGTTCAATGTACGAGTGGTGGATCTAATGGCAGAGCGTTGAAATTGTTTAATAGGGATATCAATCTGGAGAAGAAGTCAAAGGTTGTTAGTGATTAGAATGCGTCAAAAAATTACGTATAGAGACTTCCACCGAGTGGTTATGCGGAAATAATAGGGAAAGTAGACAGTAGACGCGAGTCAACAAACCCGGGCTAACCAATAGGAGGGTGCGTAGAATAGGACAGAACAGGGAAACGACAAATTCATGAAAATGTTAAATAAATTAGTTTAAAAATAGAAATGATTTTTAAATAAAAAATATTATAAAGGAAAAATGTCAATAATTTAATTAACTTATTTTTGGCGATTTTTAATTAATTAAATAAGATATATACAATGGTACAAATAAATAAAATGTGTTATTTATAGGTATGCATACCAATATATATAAGGCTTTGATTTTTTATTATTTATTTCTAAGAATATATACATAATTTAATATTTTATTTATTTACATTATTTCACAAGGCTTTAATGGTATTTTTGTTAGGTTTTTATGGATTAATTTATTAGGATAAATAGATAGGTATATTTACAATATACTCATTGTGATACATATACAATATTTACAAAATTTTATTTTTGTTGTTTTATTATTTTGTGATTTTTATTTGTATTTTATATAAGTCTAATACAATATTTTCAACTAATTAAGAATACAATATTTACAAATATATACAAGAAAATAAATACATGAATAATGTACATAGTATACATTGGTATTATATAAAATAATACACCAATTAGCCAATTTTCACACCTTAACTCTGATTTTTATGAATCATCTCCATTTTAAAAATTATTTAATTTGAAGTACAATGAATGTGAGTATGATGAGTTTTGAGTTTTGGTGGAGAAGATATTGATCTTATAAGTTGAGCTTTGTTGCTTTTTGAGAGTGTTGTAATGTACAAAATGTACATTGATTTTTCTCGCAATTATTTTTTTATCTACAAAAGATTTTTACGCACAATTTTCAAGAAGAAATCAATTGTTTTGAGTTGAATTAGGGTATGAATAATTTAAAGAAAAGAATGTATATTACATGTAATAATATACAAGTAATGCATATACACAGGTGGTGATTGATTTTTTGAATTTTGGTATTTTAGGCTTTATCTCCCCCTACTTTATTAATTGTTGATCAGGTCAAGTCTTGCCCTTATCTTGGAGTCAGAGTCTGACTGTATTTATTCCATATATACAGTCTATATTTTTCCTTTATTTCATTATTTATTTATTTTAGGTTAAAATAGTGATAAATGTACAATATTTACACAAGAATTACGTTTAGTAAAAGAGTAGATTTATTGGTATTTACAGGTCTTTTATAAGTAATTTTGATCTAAAATAAATGAATAAAGATGATGAAATGCATATTCATCAGTATGTACATTAGGCAGACCATTAGGTATGACTTAATAAAGGTCTATACATCGGCGAGAAGGTGTGCATATGAGTGCATATGGGTAAATACGATCTCTCAAAGGGATCATACAGGTTCACTACTAAACCGGAAGACTTGAGCTCACTCATGAGGTATTGGGACCGATCAAACTCCATGCATGGTCATCTTTCTTTGGAAGCATAACAAGAATTTGTTGGTACGATATATGCTTTTGGAAAGCATATGATAGATATTAACTCCTAATGACCGAAATGACAATCATAATGGTAAAACCCGAAAGAAGACAGTCCAAATATGATCTAAAACCTTAGGTTTATTATAGGTATTCATGTATGTAGGATGTATGGTTATTAGGAATACTCGAGGGTGATTTGATTGTAAATGATTGTATAACCATGACACATCCATTCCAAGGGTGTTATGAAACAGGTTTGGATTTATTGACCCCTCTCAGTAGATTAGTAATCTAATCTTAGTCCAAATGTTGGACATTAATCTCAATGTTATTTTGATGTAATAAGAAGAGTAGATTCACATTTTGATTTAATCAAACATCTTTGAGAGGTCCCTGAAATCTAGATTTGAGATATGGTCTCAATATCCAAGTCACTATACATGGAATGTGCAATCGCCCTATCCTAATCTCCAAGTATCTACGGAGAAAGTACATTAAATAATTCCATTGTTGATAGTTATCTGAGCATTGGGAAATAGAAAATCAAATATGAGTTAATTATCAAAAAATAGTGTGTATGATTCGCATCAAGTGAAGACATGAGAATAATTATATAAGATAATAAAATGTTATTGAATTATCTAGGCCATGATTAATGTTGATATGAATATCCATAATAATAATAAAATTTATAAATGTGATTTATAATATGTTGGAGAATTTTAAATTGTAAATAGAATTTATGAATAAAATGTTGATGAGAATTGGATTAGCATTGAAGAATTCATTGTAAATGCAATTTACATTTTATATTAGATGTATTAATATGATTCATAATTATTAATGGCATGGTTGCAATTATGACAAAATATTTTGGAATTATTTTGGTGAATAACTTTGCAACAAAAACTGTAGCACATGTGGAATATTAATTTCGAGACATGAGATCTCACAAAATTGGAATGAGAGAGCCAACTTCCATACATGGAGGGTGGACGACCACATTGAGTCCTATTTCAATGTGTTCATCTACTCCATGAAAGCAAAGAGGCTAGCTCTCCTTCCACTTATTCGACTTGTCGAATGATTTAATTAAAATTAAATTATATTAATGTATATTCTATATATATTTTGTTTTTAAAATTGATTATTTATTGTTGCATATTTATGCAACAAAATCATGGCCATTGATTGATAGCACAAAATAATCTACACCATTGGTTATGTGTGCACATGAATTGAGATCCATGGACATCTTATATATTATAAAATAAAGGCTAGATCTAACTCTTTCTTTACAACAATTGCAAGAGAAATAACTCTCTATATTCTCATATATGACTTCCCTCTCTCTCAATATTGTGGCCATCCATCATATTAACCTAGAGATCCTTGCAGTCATCGCGACGCAATTGTGCTACCGGATCGAATACTCGTGGATCTCCATCTTTTTTGGTGCATCTTTCTCGTGAGGTAGGTAACCAATTTCGATAGACAAAATCAGGAGACTCCGCGATCAAATCTTCAACTTAGATTGTGGTAAGCACACATCTCATCCACGCACTCGCAACTGCATCTTATATCGGATCACACTTTAGACCAATGTATCCTTGTGTAACGTCACAGGCTTAGGTCCCCGGTCCGTTATCAAGGAAAACTGGCCCTGACAACTTGTTGGGTTCGGACCCAAATGAATCCGTTAGCAACCACCCAAAATTCTTAAGACCAAGTTGTCAAGTAGTAATACCCACCACTTATAACCCACTCTCACTCTTTGTGAGTTTTATATGTGGGACTATGTTTGGGGTATGGGTGTTACAACCTCCCCCACTTATATTCGCAACGTCCTCGTTGTGACATGGCACATCACTTATTCTCAGTGATAGTGACAGTTGCACGCTTCGGGTAGCCTTTTCCTCCAACTGTTTTATAGGGGTGACTCCACCTGTCGGGTAGCCCTTTCCACTATCAGAGGGAACATGGCTCTGATACCATTTTTAACGTCCCGGGCTTAGGTCCACGGTCCGTTATCGAGGAAAACTGACCCTGACAACTTGTTGGGTTCAAACCCAGATGGATCCATTTGCAACCACCCAAAATGCTTAAGCCCATGTTGTCAAGTAGTTATCCCCACCACTCATAAACCACACCCACATTTTGTGAGTATTAGATGTGGTACTATGTTTGGGGGTATGGGTGTTACAACCTCCCCCACTTATATTCGCAACGTCCTCGTTGCGACATGGCCCATCACTTATTCCCAGTGACCGTGGCGGCTGCACGCTCTGGGTAGCCATTTCCTCCTATCTCTTTGTAGGGGTGGCTTAACCTCTCGAGTAGCCCTTTCGACTATAAGAGGGAACCAGTGATTAACATATACAGATAAGACACCTCTCATATCTATACAGACTTGTTTCCTACAAAATTTGAATATATATAAAAGTTGAGAATTTCATGCAGAATACTTTATTCCGCTAATTCTTACTTTCCAGTATAGTTGATTGTTGATATTCAACAAAATGTATTGATATATGTATGTAAAAATAAAAATATAATATATATATACACACAATAGATGAACCTATCCACTGTAAAGTTTCAGGCTACGCTCCCATCCACCGTAGCTGAACCCGTCGCGTCGTGTTCGCAGCCACCCCCACGGACATGTCGCGACTGTCATCCCATCGTCATCAACTGTTAGAGTAGGGGGTGTGTGTCCCCTCGTCAACTACTCGTTGCTCCTGGTGAGCCACCGACACCATCGTGGAAGCGCTAGTGATGATGTCCACCGACCTCCCCGTGCCTGGACAAAGCCACCTTCCTCGCACTACCATTGGGCCCACGTGTCTTCTCACCATCCACTGCCAGCAGATCCTCTCCGTGTCGCCATCCTACTGTTGATTGTCCTCCTTTGATAGCTCTCGCGTTCGCGAGCCTAGCCGTTGATCATCCACTCCACCTTTGCCCTTTGGCGTGGAGAAGGAAGAGGGGCGACACCCCTTCCCCTGTACGTGTGAAAAGAGAAACGAACGAAGCGTGAACACTAGGAAATAAAAAAAATGGATAAATTGCAACTTTACCCCTCAAGGGTTTAAAATTGCAAAGGGACTACTGCTACAGATCAATTCACATACATCACGTGCTTCTCATTGGGTAAATTGCATTTTTATACCCGCATTTAATTTCTATTAGATTTTAATTCAAAAATAATAATAATTTAAATTTCACTCCATGTGTTACATGCTTTATTTTGCATGCTTTTTTATTATTGGAATAAATGTTATTTGCGTTTAATAAATTCTCAAAAAATTATGTTATGTTCATTTTGTGTACCTCTTTTTAATTTAATTTTTGCATTACATTTTATCATCATTTGTTATTAATAAAAAATCAAAACCATCATATTTTTTATTGTTAGAATTTTAGAATATTCATTAAAGTTCAAATATTATGTAAAAAATCCAAAAAAAACTATATTAGTTTTCTTTCCGTGCTTTTTATTTTATTTCCAATTTTCAAGCATTAACTATTTATAAAGATAAAAAAATTACAAAATACTAGAAAACCTAAAAACATCTAAAATTTTAAAAAATCCACAAAATGTGATTTCACATCGTGTTTGTAGATAATTTCCATTAGTTGTTAGGAAAATTCAATTTTAATTTTTGCATTTATTTCTTTAAATTGCAAAATAATCATGTTTGCTCACTATTAAGATTTTCCCATGTTTTCATTCTTTTTAAAAATCCAAAAAAAAACTAAAAATCTTAGAAAATTATAAAACAGTAAAAATCATCAAAAATATAAAAAGATGTTTTTTGTACATATTTTAGCATTTTTTCATATTTTAAAAAATTCCAAAAAATAGCCATTCTCTATTTTTGTATATACTTTGTTTTAGAAATTATATTTTTAAAAAATTAAAAATTGCAAAACTAAAAATCATTAAAATTTGGAAATCATAAAATAAAAAAAAGAAATAAAAAATAAAAATAATATAAATTTCACAAAAAATCAAGATAGTTTGCAATAGAGATTCCTTTTTACTTTATTTGATTTTTCAATTGTTCGAATAACCCTCAGGAATTGTAGCCTTCCTGAGTTCGATGGTGTTCCTATACAAGTTAATTAAATATCAGAAATTCTCTTGCTACATTTCTTTTGTATCTAGTTTAGCTTCAGTATAAAAGAAATATTTTTTTTTCGGATTCTTTGGGTTGCAATGACCAATGCACTTTTATTCAATCAATAATTTATAAATCTAAAAAATTCTTATCAACAAAATGACACCGTTGCCAGAGAGGCATAGCGAAGGTAGATAGGTTTCTCTTTTGACATGTTATTCTAAGTTCCACATATTTGTTTATATTTTTACATATTCAAATTTATTTTTCTTGCTCATATTTGTGATAATTGTGTTTCTTACAATTCTTTCTTTTCTTTTTCTTACAAGTGCCCGTGGAGCGAAGGAGGCGATCCTAGGAGAGACAAAGCACCTAAGCAAGGCGGAGGCAGCTTGATTCATCTCGAAGCCGCATAAGAGTCTGAGAGGAGAAGAAGAAGATTTGAAGGATACCAAAAAATATTTGAGACTTTGTTTATTTATTTCAAGCATTTGAATTCTTGTAAATGTACATTCATTTATTGTGGGGTCTGTTTCGCCAAGTGCTGGTGAACTTGGGGGACCTCACTAGTTTTGTTTTTCATCACCTTATTTTTTTTTGTTTCATGCGGATTTCGTGAGCTACCTATTGATTGCTTTAATTAATTTTCTTGAGCCAAGTAATTAATTAGGTCCAAAAACCTAAACAAGAATTTCTGTACCAATAGAATACTGCATAATTGGATATAGTCAAATTTTATTGGTTCTTGCCCGTTAATAGAAACTATTGTTAGGATGATTCACTTGCATGATATAGGTTAGTTTATTTTTTCAGTATTTAAATTCTGTGTGGATCACCATGCATGTAGAGTGCTCGTGACAAGATACGCATCTCTAACCCCTACATGCATCATTGTGTTTCATTGTGCATTGGCATTTCCGATCTCCTTCCTTGTTTTCACTCACATAATTTAAAAAGGAAATTGGGCACTAGGTAGGCGCTTCATTGACAATATTCAAACCAAGTGACAACTGCCTAAAATTGGGACTGTTAATATCACATGGACTATTAAAAATAAACGAAATTGATTCACATCATTATTTTTGGATAACAACCCCCTCATTGTATTCGCATTTACTTGTTCGCGTACCCACTAAGGTTAGTGCCTCAATCCCACACGATAAACTAAGTGTTTGTACAACTTGTGTTTGATCACCTAACTCTAAAATTGATAAGATAATTAACCGAACCTTCACGGTCTTCACATTGTGTTGAGTTGGTGAATTGGGGGTTTGCATTGTGTTTGCTTGTTCTTGGTGTTGAGTTAGCTACGATCTTTTCTCTCCAGATCATTAGCAATCTCTTTAAAAAAATCATCACTCATGTTGTCCAATATTTCCCTCCTTCCCACCCTTTACTTTGAGGGTCAAATGATGTCCAATAATTCCCAAGCTCACATCACTTCACACTGCCAGATCAATGATCACTTTGATCTTGACCAAGATTTCTTTGAGTCTGATATTCCTGATCCATTGGATGATTTTTATTTTATTTCGAGAGAGAACCTGTGATTTGAATATAATTATTATTTCTCTCCCTCAAATTATCCTGATTTCTCACATCTCTTCAGGGGTTATTTGCAGGTGGTGTGTACTCTGTACTCGATTTCAATCCTTGGTTGTGCATCCGATCTGTCGGATCACGAGACCGAGTCTTATAATTATTCTGAGTGTTCTGATTCTTCTAATACTTCTGATCTTTCAGTGCTTGATCTTTCTTCTCTCCTTGACGACCCTCACAAGGATGAGCTGACCCTTGAGTTATTCGATGTTGCACCTTATCTCTCATCATTACATGCATCGAATATATACTTTCTTATTGAGTCTCTTGATCATGACCTTCCATACATTTTAGAGACGGAGATTGACCTGATAGATTCCATGATTGATCCTTCTTTCTCCATGTTCCGTTTTTGTCTCCACACATTCACTCCATTCTGAACATGAGCCGAAGATTTCTTTTGTGCTACTGGTGGCTGATTTTATCTACACATCTATTTACCATAAAGCAAACACCTGCTCGATTGCCTATCTAGGTGTCCTTGTTTACATTGTTGACCACATTGTTGCTTTCACACCGAGACAACAACAATTCGGTATTCCCATTACAGATGTTGTCCTCAACCTTGATACTTCGTTGTCCTAGACTTTGTGCACTGCTATGGGCATAAACTCTAGCGCTTGTTGAGAGTCACCTCAACAATGTCTACCTTCTATTTATGTTTTTTCTCTTGATTCGATCCTTACTTCTTCCGTTTATCGTTCACCTCTTGTCTGTATCTATGTGCTATACTTAGGATGTACTCTATCATAAGCATAGGGGGGGTAAATGATTTGTGTTGTTCATATTCATCCGGTTCATCACTCCTGTTGTTGTTTATACTTTGGGATACTCTAACTATAGGGGGAGTTATTTTGTCCATATCGTCTCTTTTGTGTTTTTATTCTTCTGATCTCTCGATTGTCCCCCAACTTGTTGATATTCTATGCTTAAGGCTATTCTACCCTAAGTATAGGGGGGCAAGTCGAGTCATTGATTCCATGCATTCTCTTCATCGATTTTCCCCTTTCGTACAGTCTTCTACACTTAGGATTACTTGATCCTAAGTATAGGGGGATCACCGATTCTATTCTTTTCATCTTTTCTTTGAGTCGTTGTAGCACAGGAGTCTTTTCACTTTTCTATACTTAGCACGAGTTATGTCTTCGTTTGCCACTCTCTGATCTAAATATAGGGGGTGTCATATATATTGTATATATACTTTAGACATAACTCATACTTATAAATATGATTATTTTTTGGACATGTATATAAAAAAATAAAATCCATTTGTATGTATAGACTTTGGTCACCTTTTATTAAAAAAAAGAACAAAACAAAAACAAAACAAAAAAAACCAAAACAAAAAAAACAAAAAAAAACAAATAAAAACAAATAAAAAAACAAAACAAAAAACTTTATCCATATAGTTTACTAACTTTTTTGCCTTAAAAATTCCTAAAAACCACAAAACAAAAAATATATAAAAATTTGCGTAATTAAAATTTAAAAAAAACTCTTTTTACATGTGCATCATTTTTTCTTTATTTCTAAAAATCCTTAAAAAGTTCAAAATTAGAAAATTGTTTCAAAAAAAGATTTGCTTTCTTTGTTTATATTTCTTGCATTTGCATTTGCATTTTTCAGGATAGTATTGACATTTAAACTAAGTCAGGAATAAAATTGAAGAATGGAGCTTAGTTGGGCCTTAATCCACTTAATTTCTGAGGAATCTTATATGAAATGGAATTAAGACCTTTCATTTGTTGCAACTTAATTCTTTGAATCCATAAGACTATGTTCACATGTCGTCTTGACTAGTCTAATTAGAATAGTTAACAACAGATGCATGATTCTTTCAGACCATGAGGAGGCAGAATCTCTTGGCTTGGAGTAGCATATGGAGGTAGTACATCTAGGTGGAATCTCTCATCTTCCTCTAGGGAGGGTAGTGCATCTCAACCTGATCTAGTAGCATTAAGGTCTAAATACAGGATGTTGTGGGTTTGCAATAATGTTTTAAAAGAGGGATAGTCCACTTCCTCAAGAGGAAAAAGTCCTTATGTACATGCTGCACCTTTTATATATTTTCAAAAAAAGAGAAAAAATGCAAAATCTTTAAAAGTGGATAGGCCTGATTGAAAAGTAAAATGCATGCCGAAATGTAAATATAGAAGTATAGAAAAAAATAATAATAAGAGCTTCAAAGTCAAATTTTTGTAAGCTTTTAGCTAGATGACTTGGCTGCACTGGTCATGCATATAAGGATAGGTAGCTACACTCGTTACCGTCCATTCTTTTCTCAATCTCCTCTTCTTGATCCAGTTGTACTTGAACTTAGATGGGAATATCCCTGCTCCTCGAGGAATGAGTTACCAGACAGGGGGATTAGAGTTACCTTTTTGAGAGATGCTATTTCTTTGCTACTTTTGAGATGGGGAGCTATATTTCACTTACACTGTACATGTTAAGATTCATAGTCATAAGAATTTGTGTATGTAGACTTGTTCTAACCTGACTATTGAGGAGACCTGAATAAGAGTCTTGTGGAACTTAGAGGCTTTTAGGTTTTAAATCCATTTCCCATTAAGTTTCAGCCAGACTAAAAATCCGAAGGTCTAACAGAGCTCCATACTGCAATTTTATAAAGATAAGTTTAATACTCAATATTGTCCTAACTTCTTTATTTTTCCTTTCTTTTTCTTTTATTCACTTATTCCTTCAAATAAGTGTTCGCTAACGGACTAGCAAAAGTTTAATACTCAATATTGTCCTAACTTACATTATTTTATTTGTATATAAATTGACCTCAAATTAAATAATTTTAAAAACAAAAATTGTAAATAAAATATTTTCTAAGTAATAAAAATAATTTCAAAATAAAATCATGTAAAGAATGAAAGTAACCACATCTGGAAAAAGCCATAAAGCGATAACTGAAAGATCAATTCCATCTCCATAAGAACTCAAAATGAACCAAACTCACTTCTAACATATTCTAAAATAAATTATCTTTAAAAACATAGCGATTTCATAATTTTTGGACTTACGGTTTGAAAGAAGATTTTGCAAGGTGGTTTGTGTAATTTTACCATTTATTTATGATATATATTTATTTTTATATATATTTTATTTGTAAATAATTGTAAATACTTTTTAATTATTTAAAATAAAAATATAATAAAATAAAAAAATTAAACTAATTTCTTTATTTAACTATGTATATAATGTACCATATGTATATATATGTATATTGTTAATTACCTTAAATAACCCTCACAAAAATAAATAATTAACATTTATTATTTAATCTAATAAAGTGATGAAAATAAATAAGCAAATAAATTAATTATGTAAATAATTTCAACACTAACTTCCTTTCTTATCTTTATTTAATTTCAAATTTTCCTTATCTTCGTCTCCATTCAAATTTTTTAAAATCAAATTCAATTCTTTTCCCTAGTAATATGTATCCTCCTACCTCATTTTAGTTAGATCAATCTTTGGTGATAAGGGCCTAATCTCCAAGAGCTTCTTGTACTAGAAATGTGCCTAGCCTCTGAGCCTTCCGGTGACAGCGAGTCAACCTTCGTCGAGGCCATTACGACATTTTCCTCTCCAATGGTTAGATACACATTTTTTCTTGTTCTTAACCTAGGTTAATTTTAGTTTAAGTTTTCACATATTTAATTTTGTTGCCATGTTATCTTTTAAGATCTTACTTAATCATTTTTTAATCAACCATCACAATTCGATCCGCCCTCGATTTCGATCTCTTAATCATTTTCTCGATCTCTCCTTGTTCACATTCTACATCATGCAAATACTCAACTCTGGACAAGAACGGTGACCAGAGACTCGGATCTATCGTCCATTTCATTGGTCCGCATCCACTCACATTTTCTGCATATGATTTTGAACCGAGACGTCGTGCCAAGTCGGATATCTCTATTTTTACTGCAGGTTGACATGAATTTCAAAAAAATAATTACAAAAAAATTTATTACCAGCTACTGTTTACAAAAAAAATAGAAAAAAATAACAAAGTTGTTATTCTTACAAAAAAAGATAAAAAAATTCTGGGCACCAACCCTTGTGCCGCACCATCCTATTCCTCTGGCCACGCGACCCAAGTGCCCGCCGCCCATCCTGCAGCGTTAAATCAATACTTCTATCGCAAATCCATCCCTGTCGTCTTCTACCATGGTCACGCGCTCCCTTCACCACCATCTGGAGTTGCGTACCTCCACCATCACCGTTCGCGACCGCCGACGCCCTCCAGCTACTAGAGTTTCAAGCCACGCTCCCATCCATCGCATCATGACTGTCGAACAATCACCGTCAACCATGAGTGCATGGGGCGTGTATCGCCTCCTCTGGTGCTCGTTGCTCCTAGTTAGCCACTATCGCTGCAGTGGAAGCACCGGCCGTGACGTCCGCCAACCACCCTGCGCATGGACAAAGCCACCTTCCTCGTGCTACCACTGGGCCCAATTGTCTTCCAAGCGCCCACCTCCAGCGGATCCTCTCTGCGCCACAATCCTACCACCGACAGTCCTCCTCTAATAGCTCTCACACCTGCGAGCCCAACCGTCGATCATTTACGCCACCTCCCTTTGGCGTGGAGAATGAAGAGGGGCGACTCCCCTTCCCCCATGCATGTGAAAAGAGAAACGAACGAAGCCTGAACCCTAGGAAATTAAAAAAATGGACAAATTGCATCGTCACACCTGAAGGTTTTAAAAATTGCAAATGGAACCTTGCTCCAGACCAAGTCAAGTGCGTCACGTGCTTCTCATTGGGTAAATTGCATTTTTATACTCGCATTTAATTTCTGTTATATTGCAATTTATAAAATAATAATAATTTACATTTCAATCCCTCTGTTACAGACTTTATTTTGCATGCTTTTTATCATTGGAATAAATGTTATTTGAGTTCAATAAATTCTCAAAAAATTATGTTATGTTCAAGTTGTGTACCTCTTCTTAGTTCAATTTTTGCATTGTATTTTTTTATCATTTGATATTATGAAAAAATTAAAAATATCACATTTTTACTATTTGACATTTGAAAATTCATAAAAATTCAAATATTATGTAAAAAATTCCAAAGTAATTAGATAGTTTTCTTTCTGTGCATTTTATTTCCTATCCAATTTTCATGAATTAATTAGTTATAAAATTCAAACAAAATTGCAAAATACTAAAAAATTAGAAAATCATATAAAATTGTAAAAAAACAAAAAATGTGCTTTCACTTCATGTTTTTAGATAATTTCCTATAGTTTTTAGAAAAAAAAACATTTTTATAATTTTTTTCATTTATTTTGTATTTTTAAATTACTAAATCATCCTATTTACTCATTATTTGAATTTTCCCATGTTTTTATTCATTTTAAAAATCGGAAAAAAAATTCTTAAAATATCTGAAAACATACAAAATTATTAAAAAAATCAAAGAAAAAATATAAAAATATTTTATTTAGACGTTTTGAGCATTTTTGATATATTTGAAAAAAATCCAAAATATAGCCGTTCTCTATTTTTGTATATAGTTTGTTTTGAAATTTATATTTTTAAAATTAAAAAAATGCAAAAATAAAAATCATTAAAAAATTGGAAAACTGGAAACTAAAAAAATAGAAATAAAAAATTAAAAAATTAAAAAGATAAAATTCCACAAAAAACCAAGATAGTTTGCAGTTGAGACTCCTTTTTCCTTTAATTGATTTTTTGATTATAAGAATAACCCTCGTGAATTGTAGACTTCTTGAGTTCGATCCTGTTGTTGAATTAGGTTAATTAAATAGCAAAATTCTTGCTACATTACATTTGTAATTAGTTCGACTTACTAATAAAAAAATAATTTTGTTGCAAGATTCTTTGGGTTGCAACGACATTGCACACCACGGTGCATTTATATATCATCAATATTTTAAAACCCACTAAAAATCTCATTTAACACCATAGGTAATTGATCATGCACTTGTTAATGATGGACCGATCCAATACTAAAGCTTGAGAAAAACTTCCTCTTTCAATGGAATTTCTCGCTCTTGCAAAGGTATGGCAAAAAGTGGATGCCTTGGGTATCTATTTAAAGTTATTTGGTGGCATTTCGATGATATCAAACACATATTTATAAGGATGATTATTTGTCCTTCTTTCCTAACATGTAGATAAGATGTGTACTCTAATAGGATGGGCATGGTGTTGTCTAGGTCTGAAAGGGAATATTAGGTGATGGCCTAGGTGTCCTTTCCAAGATTGGAGGGGAAACAAAAATCAAAATTTTTAAAAATTCAAAAGTTTCACAGATGATCTACGAGTCACCTATGCATGATCAATCATGGGTGATTAATCACTGTTGAGTGATGGTCGATAATAGGTGATATGTCAACCTACTCTAAATGATTGATCAATTGTGCCCTAATTGAGTTTCTTTTTGTGAATATTAAATTCCACTAATATCACTCAATTTACACAACCCTTATTCTATTCTAATGAACTCAAACTTAGTCGATTATGAAGACTTTGTAAAAATGTCTACAAGCTACCTATCTATTTATACATAGTCCAAATAGATTTAGCCTTTCAAGATATTTTCTCTATGAGAGAGATGTCGAACATCTATGTGCTTAGTGTTAATGTGGTTGACAGGGGTCTTAGCTAAGGTAATAGATATAGTGTTGTCACACAGTATTTGATTCTTTCCAAAGGTCAATCCGAAGTCAAAAAGAGTTTTTTAATCTAGAGTAGTTGAGAACAAGCTAAAGATGCAACTATATAATACGCTTTAGTAGTTTATAGTGCCACACAATTTTATTTCTTGGAAAACTAAGATGCAAGGGCATTCCTCTTGAATTAGAAGGTGCTACTTGTACTTCTACTATATGTACGACTATCATCATAACTTGTGTCTCTATATGCAAAAAGGTAAATTGAGTACATTTTTTGATAAAACAAACCAAATATATTGTAAAAGCTAATAACGAAAGATTCATTTTACAACTTTTAGGTAGCTTTCTTTTGGTGCTGATTGAAATATGCAACTAAACATGTGATAAAGATTATATTGGGTCATCTAGCAATTAAAAAAAGCAAAGAGCCGAGCATCCCTCTTTAAAGCCTTCAATTGACACGCTTCTCCGACTCGTCTAGGTCAAATTGAGTTGCCGAGGGAGTCTTAGTAGACTTCCCTGATACTTTGTTAAACTCAAACATCATCATCTCCTTTATGTACTTATGTTGTGAAAAGAAAGTACCAGACTCTATCTGATTGATCTACAACCTTAAGAAAAACTTAAGGCCATCGCTTGAGAGAAATCATTGCAAAGATTAACATTAGTGGAACCAAACACAATATCGTCAACATAAATTTGCACAAACAATAAATTAGACAACACATAATTCACAAAAGAAGTCCAATATACTTTACCTACTGGGAATCCTACGACGAATAGAAAGGTCCTTAGTCTATTTTACCATGCTCGAGGAGCTTGCTTAAGTCCCTCAAGGGATTTCCCAATCTTAAAGATGTGTTCTGGTCTGGAGGGTCTTTATAATCGGGTGGTTGATTGATATAAACTTCTTCATTAATGAAGTCATCTTCTTCTTTAATGAAGTCATTTATGAAGGCTGTTTTGACATCCATTTGATACAGCTCGATTCGCTTGAAAAAACAAAAGCTAGTAGCATTCGGATTGACTCAATCAGAGCAACTAGTGCACATGTCTTATCGAAATCGATGCCTTCCTGTTGAGTATATCCATGCGCAACAAGTCTTGCCCTATTCCTAAACGCTATCACTAACTCATCAATTTTGTTCTTAAAACCCCACTTGGTTCCTATAATCTTGTGATTTTCAGGTCTAGGCACAAGCACCCATACTTGATTTCTCTCAAGTTGAACAAGTTCATCTTGCATTTCCATTAATCAAGTATCGATGTTGTAAGACTCACCAAAAGGCTTTTGCTCCACTAAGGATACAAATGTAGATAGCACAAATTATTTTAAGTGCAATGTTGTATGGATTCTTTTCGAGATGTCCATAATCACCAACAATAAATACTAATAATGTGGATATGACCCATAATATCACAGAGAGAAATAATTGTTAATAGGATACATAATTTATATAGTAATGTGAATAGGATTCACGTTGAATATGTAAATGTAAATATGATTTACATTTATTTTAAGATAGATGAATATGATTCATAAACATCAATGGTTAATTTGTATTTATCACAAATAATATGCAAATTATCTTTTTATATTTTATTGAAAAAAATAATTTCTATGAATAAATATTTAATGTAATGTGATTACGTTAAAAGAGAGTGGAGAAAGAAAGTCTCTCTAATCTTTGTGGTGTCAACCTCCAAATAGGGAAGGAGGATTTCTACTTCCACATTTTTGTAAGAGGCTTTTTCCTTTCCTCTTTTTCATATTAGGATTTTTTTAGATTGAATTTTAGAGCATGAAATGATAATTGATTTATTAATTTGAAATTCTATTATACTCGTGGGTAAGTATAATTTTTTAATCTCAACTAGGAGTACATCTCCACCGTCCATTATGATAAAAAAGATAGGATAACCCTAACTCTTTGAATTCCGGCAAGTGTTGCATGCAAAAACTCTCTCTCATTCCACATGTCTCCTCTCTCCCCAAACCCTAGTGATTGTTCCCTTACCCATGGTTTGTGGAAACTAAGATGGTCAGTGCGTTGTCGTCGTGTTGTCATATTTGTTGCTTGTGGATCTTCATATCCTTTGACATCTCATGCTCTTTATCAAGATGACGGATTTCGTGAGAAAACTAAGGATATCATTTGCTCGGATCGTCACCTCGGATTGTGGGAAGCACATGTCTCATCCCTGCATCCGCAAGTGCTCTCTCGTTGGACAGACTTGAGACATAAGGACTCTTCCTGTAGAGGCTTTGAGATCGTGGCCATGCTTCAAGATGTAAATTTTATACTTGTCTGATCGTGACAAAATAACATGGGAATTATTCTCATGCCATGGGGTTTCATCGATTTTTTTAATTCCCGTTGCACCATCGGCTAGTATGACTAGTTGACATAGATCGAATATGATTCGATCTCCATGCTTCAGTTATACACGATGCATAATCCATCGCCTTCAAATGGTACCAGAGACTTGGCCCAAACCTAAGGGAATAGGTTTTGGATATTGAGAGACATGAGAACCTGTTTGTTCACATATATGTGATTTTTCAATCATTTTTTAATATATTATATAACTATTATTTTCCATTAATTTTAAAAAATTTTTGGGATAATAAAACATGTTAATAATGTCTGAACACATCTACAATATGTTCATCAATGGTTGACAACAATTAGGCGTCGATTTGGATTCAAAAGTTCTTATAGTGTGTTATATTTTGCATCAAATTGGTTTTAAAATTAACAATTTTTGCAAGAATTTTCTAGTTATGAAATATGTTAAAAACATAATAACTATGTTAATAACTAAATAATAATATATTACAAATTTATTTCGCACGATTCCTTGCATAATTGTCCTAGATATTCTATATTTAGTGGAATTGGGATGGAAGATGATTAGATCTTCTCAATGATTTTTTTAATATATTTGCAATTCAAATTTAATCATGGAAATTACGAATTTACCCTAATTAAATGTATTATCACTTATTATCATATAATTTACAAATGACAACCTCATTGAATGATTTCTTAATGGCGATTCCTACATTAGAAACTACAATAGTTGTAGTTTAACAATTTTAATGCAAACCACTTTGTTTGCTTAATATGAATAGAAGTTTGGAGAAATTTTAAAGGTTTTAAAATTCATCTTTTTTTATGACTAATATATAAGATCATACTCTATAAAAAGATCGACAAAACCTCTTAGTACAAATTTGTACCATTTATGTTGTCTCGAATTGGAATTGTGATGGTGTCTAGGGCTTGATATGCTAATGGGTTACCTCATTGGCACCCTACACCACACTGATAGTGGAATCACTCCCTATTTGCATAATATGTAAGCCTTATCCAGATCTGTTTCAAGGAAAGATGGCATGCAAAGTTTTTGTGTAATTTTAAATAACTAAATTGAATAAAATGTACTAAGGGTGTATAATCTATATAATACCAAGAAAGAATTTTTTATTAGTTACATTAGATTGATGATTTTTAATGTGATTAAATTAAATTAATCTAATTAAAATAAAAAATCTACTATTAATAGGATCGGAAATCCATTGGAAGGATTGTTCATGAGAATTTAATTGAAAACGATCAATCATAATTTCAATGTGCTATGAAGCATTACAATATGGCATCCAAGGTATCTTGTCAAGGCGACGTGTTCCATCACCATGCATTGTATAGTGGAGAAGCCTATGCGAAGTCGTAGCTCCGATGTACAAGCATACATAGAACACTATCCTTACTTCTCGAAAGAGACAGACTATATGCATAGTGACTCTAATACTATTCCTCATATAATTGAGGCAACATTGGATTCCATAGAGAGTTCTATTCCTCTTGATGGTTAGTTTAATTAACAATGACTCAACATCACCATATGAGTGGTGGGCTCGGGTGTCAATGACCTAATTTGGAAATGCAAGTTGGACTTGCAAGGTAGAATGAATTCATGCTTCCTTCACCCAAGTTAAATTTTCTCGTATTATTAGTGTATAACAAAGGTGGAATGGAGATCATAGATCTTGCTAGAGTTATAAGTATGTCTCTTGCTTTGAAAGTTGAAAAGGAATGGACTTTCAACGTATTAAAAGAAAGACAACATTGATTTCAAATTCCTTAATCAAAGAAATAGAATATATTTGATCTAAAAAGTGCATTTTTTATCTCAGATATGAAATCTGTGAACCCACTTAGACTGGAGGTCAACCTCTTAATTGGGTCAAACTACTCGGACTATCTACAAAATATGGAGCATGTTCTCTTTACAGAGTACATTGATTATATGCTGACCAAGAACAAGCATGTGAACCTTACGTTAGTGGAAGAATTTAAATTGAATGGTATTTTTAATGAAGACCACTCATCATCTCAAAGTTATATAGTTGACTCTCTATCCAATAATCATCAGAAGCAACATGT
Organism: Ottelia alismoides; assembly: GCA_037367405.1. NCBI lineage: Eukaryota > Viridiplantae > Streptophyta > Magnoliopsida > Alismatales > Hydrocharitaceae > Ottelia > Ottelia alismoides. The sequence goes on from JAZKJV010002963.1 coordinate 261,693, forward strand.
GAACATGCAGATGACACAAAATATAATGTTGAATTGGAAAGAGATGTTTGGTGATGTGAACACATATAACATTACAACCTACTGAAAGAACTAATTCATTGTATGATGCAAGAAGGGACTGTAGTTAAAGAACATGTAATCAAATTGTTTGGTTATCTACTAGAAATGGAGACTCATGGGGCATAGATGGATGCAGATATGCAGTTCGACTTCATTATGTTGTCTTTACTCAAGTATTTCAATAACTTTACAGTATCGTACCATATGAATAAACTAAGGTTGATAAATACATAACTCATATCTTTATTGTAGTTTGTTAAGGCTATCATGAGGAAGTTGAATCCTATAGGCACTGCAATGGTTGCATAGATCAAAGGGAAGTGCAGTCTAAAGAAAGGGTTTCAGAAGTGTCCGGCCCATAAGAAGAAGAAGAATAAGAGTGAAGATGTTAGCTCATCCTCTCAGGCCTCCACACTCATGGCATCCAAGAAAGCTGATGTCTGACATAAATGAGACAAGCCATGGCACTGGAAGCATAACTGTACAGATTACATGAAAACTATTGAAAAGGATAAAGGTATGGCTCCAACAAATATAAATTCTCCTTTCATCATTTAAACTAATTTTCTCATAGGACGAGAAGGTAGTCAGGTCATGGATTATGGTATTTATGTTCATGTATGCAATTTGTTGCATCTATTTCAGGATACTAGAAAGCTTGAGGAAAGGGAGATGATCATCTAGATGGGATAAGATGAAATTGTTGTTGCAGTCGTCGTTGAGATGTCCAGACTATTGTTGTATAGTGGGAGAGTCTTAGTACTTACAAAATGTCTCTATATTCTGGATGTTAGAGGGAACTTATTATCTATATCTAAGTTTGTTAGAAATGGATATTCATTCTAATTATGTGAAAAACTTATCATAAAATGTTATCATAAACATATTGCATATGGTTTTCAAACTCCTGGTGGAATCTTTTAATTATACATTAATGAATGTGTCATGAATGTCACTACCACTAATAAAAAACTACAAGATCTAGAGAGGATGGAAATCATTTAATTATATCTTGGCATCAAAGACTTGGTCATTTATCTGTTTATATGATCAATATATTGTTAAAATATGGACAATTAGATTTTCAAGAGGTCAAAAGTTTTCCTATTTATGAACATTGTTTCAAAGTAAAATGACCCGAGAACCCTTCCGAAATAAGGGTACACGATGTGAGGGTACACTTGACCTAATACTTACTGATGCATGTGGTCCCTTCAGTACTGTGACTTGAAATGCAAATCGATACTATCTGACGTTTATTTATGACCATTCGTGATACGGATTTATCATCCTATTACATCATAAATATGAAACCTTTGGAAAGTTTCAAGAAATCTTGGCTTTGGTTGAGAACCAAATCGATAAGAAGACCAAATGAAGTTGATCTAACTGAGGTGGTGGATACCTTTCAGATGAATTCAGGAATACCTTAAAGAAAGAGGACTTATATGCAATACAACTCCTCCTAGAACTCTCCAACTCACCAGTGTTGTTGAAAGACACAACAGGACCAACATGGATATGGTCAAATCATTTATGAGTAAAGCACATTTACCTCTTAATTTCTAGGGATATGCAACATAGAGTGTAATATATATAATAAGATTGCTAGCAAATTTGTACCCACACCCCTTCATGAGCTTTGACTTGGAACCAAGCTCAGTGTTAGACACTTGAGGATTTGGGGTTGCTTGTTCCAGGCCAAGAATGTGGACGTAATTAAGCTAGAATCTCGCACTAGAGAGTACTACTTTAGTGGGTATGTAAAGAATGGTAGTGGATAACAACCTTATGACCCTGAGACTCAAAAGGTATTCATCTATATGGATGTGAAATTCTTAGAGGATAACTTCCTTAAAAGTCAAGATAAGAATTAAGTAAAGTAACTCACTGAATCCTCTGAGGATATTGATATTCATGTATCAGAAACTAAATAGATAATTGAAAATGAAACACCTATAGCTCTTCGAAATAGTTTGATGGTGGTTATACCACATGCGAGTTAAGTTGTTAAGTCAAAGAATCTTTTTTGTATACATATCATTATTTGATTTAGTCTTTTTCCTTTATATCTAATTTTAGATATTGAACATAATATGAAGGTAAGGTGTTAGCCTCACACGCCATGGAAGCGTGGAGATCAAATAAAAGATTATCTAAGTCAACTAGTCATATTAGTTAGCACGACATCAGAAAAACAAAAAGTTTTAAGATGAAACCACATGTAAGGTGAACCTTTCCCATTCCATTTCATCTATGCCACAAGACTATAATCTTACTTCTTGAATCGTGGTTGAGATCCTCAAAGCTTCTAAAGGAAGAAACCTCCTGACTCATGTATGATCCAACAAGAATATACTTGCAAACGTGATGATGAGTCGTATGCTTCCCGCAATCCCGAGCAACGATCCAAAAAAGGAACGTCCTAATTTGTCGCACGAAATCTGTTGTCTTCTTCACGAGCACGAGACACCGAATAAAACTGAGTTCCTCGAGTGATTAGTCTGGCAGCACAACCGCAACACGACAACAATAACGATCTCCAACAAGGTTGTGGAGAGGGAGTGGGTGTATGTATATAGAGAGAGTTTTATTAATGCAAAATAAAATTCAAATATTGTAAAGAGGGCTAGGGTTGGCCTCTCTTTTATAGCATTTTGGAAGTCCATGGATCTCAATCCTTGTGTTCACACTAATTAATGGCTTAGAATGATTTGTGTTTCTTTCCATGGATCCCAATCCATGTGTTCTCACTAATCAATGATTTAGATTGATTTATGTTTTTTATGTTTAATGTAAACACAAAAGGAAACATAAAGATATAATTTAAATCAATTTTCAAATTATATCAATTAATTAATATATGGATTTATTTAAAAAAGAGGCTCCATCCATTAACTAAAAATAGGGTGGACGTCCACCATGGTTTAACAACCCATGGACTTCCACTCTAAGTAATGGAATGGGTCAAATTAATTTATCCATTATATTAAAAAAATTAATTAAATTATCACGAAATATTTCCAAATTATTTTTGATAATTACAATTATACCTTTTACTAATGAGAATTAAATTCTTCCATCCAATATTTAATGTAAATAATATTTACATTAAATTATGTAATGTGAATTCAATCCACATTATATATAGTTTGCTAATCTCATTCATAATTAATTCTCTCCACGATATTGTGGATCATATCGACATTATCCATGATTATTGTGGATAGTGTTTCCTATTAATCCTATCCATAGTAATTATATCTAAATAAATTACCTGGATATCTCTATCCACATTAATTTTTATAATTAAATCTAATTTAATTATTGAATATTCCAATACTAAGATAAAGTTGCTTATGGAACAATTCTTGAACTCTTTCAAGGATTGTATGCCTTTTCCTTAGATACTTGGAGATTAGGTCATGGCGATTGTATATGAAATATATAATGACTTGGATAGTTAGATACAATCTCATATTCAGATCTAGAAGACCTCCCAAAGATGTTTGACCATGTCAGACATGATACCAAATCTTCTCATTGCATAAGAATCATATTCAAATCAATGTCCCAAAATTGGATCAAGATTGAATACCTTGTCTACTAAGAGGAGTCACTCACATACAAACGTGTTTCCTCACTACCTTGGAATGGAAGAATCACGGTTATACAATCGTTTAGGATCACATCACCCTTGAGTATTCCTAATACCCGTACATCCTACATACTGGAGGACCTAGAATAAACTCGATGGTCTAATCTAATATGAACTATCTTCTTAATGGTTTTATCGTAAAGTTTCTCATTTGATCATTGGGAGATAGTATTGATCATATGCTTTTTAGAACCATATATCATACCAACAAATCATGTATTGCTTCCAAAGATAGACAACCATGAATAAATCTTTGTTTGTCTGAATATCTCATGAGTGAGATGATGTCTTCTAGTTCAGTAGTGAATCTGTATGATCCATTTGAGAGATCATATTACTCAAATGTCCTCGTCTATACACAAGCCCACCAATGAATAGATCTTCATTATGTCATCAACCTAATGGTTTGCCTAATGTACATTGTCAGAAATATAGTAATATATCTATCTTCGATCAGAGGATGCGTGCCTATATCATGACATCATACGATAAAGGTCTCAACTATTTCGATCTCTCTAAGTCAACTATTTCACTTAACTTATCCAACACCTCTGAATCTCTATTCCTATGCAGAGGACTAGCATCAAAATGTCGGCCAGATATCAACTTTTGGAGTAAGGATTGCCATATCATTTTAAAGCCTGAGATTCGCTCTTGACAATCATTTGACGGTGCTACATAAGTCCCCAATATAACTCTTTATGTATCATCTAAGCGCCAGCCTTCATGATTCCACTACTGAATATATACTTGTATGATTTTCAGGATGACCATGGTACATAACATTAATTGTACTAAGGGACTATTTGTGCAAATTAATTATTACTTAATTCAGATTAGGGAGGGATTTGCAAATAATTTTATAGCAAAATTGCTTGCCATGGACTCATATGTCCAACAATGTCCGACTCCCCCAGATAGCCATTAAAGGGCTAATCTTTAAATCTGCACTCATGTGCTAATTAATAAGCTATGCCGCCATATAAGCAATAGCTTGGTCAGCTGATTAGTCACCTTGTTCCGAGAGACTATGCCAAGTCCTTTTACAGACTTGCATATCGCTCAAAACAATGGTTGCATCTAATGCAAATGTTGCATCTTATGCAACAAATCCTCAATCTTGTCAAAGATGGCACAACGCCCTCCTAGTTTTAGCTTTGGCGCAAGACCTTAACAAATTATCATAACCAGTATGTAATTTCTATCATTCTCATTAAAAATACTTTTATGCCTAAAGATCTCTATCTCTTTAGAGTAAGACAAAGTCTTAAGTCTTATAAGGTATTTGAAGACTTAGAGATCACTATCTCTATAGTCTTAAGTCCTTGAAGATGTTTTATTAATGTTATTAAGTATTTTATCTCCATAGTATGATTGGCAACAATTTACAAGTCCCACTAAATGTCAGATATCTAGTTATCGTACACATCGTGGCATACACATGGTTTCCTATAACTAATGCATAAGTGCATGCAACTGTAGCATTTACATCTTCAACACGTTGAGGTGCAATTCCTTTAGTTAAGTCAGTACTATATCTTAAGGAAATGGAGATTCCTTTGGAATTTCCCATATTGGATCTATCCGAGATGTACCCTTAATGTGATGGTCCCATTGCCTTCTTTTATTTTCTTCTTAGCAGTTTCAGAACTAAGACCAAAAAGGCATCCTTGAGATATTATATCTTATAGGTATGGGACAACCAATTTTTAAACACTTTAATCATCCTTATATCGTTCCAAATGATTAGTATTTCATCTATATTTAACACGATGAACACAATGGAACTCACACCAAGCTCTACAAGGTTCATCAAGATTTTATGTATAATCACAACCTTTATGATTTCAACAAATCTGATGTTCCAACTATAAGAAGCTTGTTTGAGCTCATAGATGAATTCTCAGCTTGCATACTTTGCCTTCATTACTTATGAAGTCCTGGTGATACTTCATATGGAAATTCTTGTTGAGGTATACAATATGGAATGTAATCTTAAATTACATATACAATATATCATAGTCAAGATGTGCAGCTATAGCTAGCAATGTACCGATGAGCATGGTCATGGGTGTTGAAATGCCAAGGATGAGGTAACAAGATTCGATCTTGGAGTGCATGCGGTGTCTGACAAATCATATTCGACAATCGATGTACGGCTGCTCCCACGGTGCGCGGTACCCAATCCTAGGTGGATCGACAACTAACCCATAAAGAAAAATAAAAAATGCAAATGTATGAGCTAAAATTTATTATATATCTACCAAAATGTACGTATAAAGAAAGTATGTAGAGTGTCGAACCATCGAGAGTAGAGGAAAATAGAGACAAAATGAATACTCTACTTGTGTGTCCTTTTTTATCTTTTTGTTTTTCTATTATTTTTGTAGGTTTTGAATTATATTATTTTTGGAATTTTAAATTTTGCAAATATTTTTTATTGTTTAAATAAATAACATACATATGCTAATATATATATAGATAATAAATATATATAATATTGATATATATAAATAAATACAAAATAAAAGGAAATAGACTTTATTGAAGTATAAAATATCAAATAAAGTCAAAATGCTTAAAATAAAAGATTATTATGATTTTATACTTTTTGTTTTGGTTATTTTTGAGGTATTTTTGAGTTTTTTATTTTTAAAAATATAAATACACAAAACAATACAAAATAGAAAATCAGTAGATTGAAATGGATCTCATAAATATCTCAGAGATAAGATATGTACAAAATACATTTTTTTTAAAATAGAAGAAACAAGGAAAATTCAAGAATTTAAAACATAATTTTTAAGGATTTTTTATAAGATTTGTGTTGTTTTCAATTTTTTAGGGCTTTCATTTTGTATTTTTTAATGATTTTTGGATATATGTTAAAATAATATAAGATATATCTAATGTGTTGTTTGGGAATTGCTGGGGGTGTTTTGAAATTTTTATAATCTTTCCATGCCAAAATAGGGAAAATAAACATGTTTTGTATTTTTATAAATAGGAAAATAAGTTTAATTGCTCTTCGAGAAATAAGTTCCAGGCAATTATGGTAATTTTCCTACAATATTTAGAGTTGTGATATTTTTAAAACACACAAAATAGATAAAATAAAATAATTCAGGGGAATAGGGACCTATGTGCAATTTCCAAGAAGTTCAAGATCATTTCTTAACATTATATCAATGTTCAGGGGTCATTCATGTGGTTTGCCCAAATATTTCAGATTAAATACGCATACGTAGGGTTATACATATAATATAAAAAGTCTCAAGATCTGATATACAGATGTTCCTCAAAATGATACACTTGAACTAAAAAATAAAAGACTAAACGGAAAATAATAGAACCACAAGGGGCTTTCTTACCAAATATCCAGGCACGTCACGTAGAGAGCCATGGGAGGGGAACTGGCAAGGGACCTAAGTGTAATACGCAGAACTTCGGGTCCTTAGTGCAAAATATTCAATTAAATTACACAACAGAGAAATGATGAAGTACCGAATGAAAATAAAAAAATATGGGGGTTATTTGTGATGTTTACCCAACCACATGCTCATCTACCTCTCTAGAGCACTCACTTATGCGTGGACGGCTCAGATTGCTCCATACCAGTATGCTTGGAGGATGATGCTGATTAAATATTTACCTTGATCATACAGTTATCGCTGCCCATGATCCTACGATCGCTACTGCACCTGGGAGTTGCTCATGATCCTACGATCGTAGAGGGTCCTGGATCAACTAACGAAGAACAAAGTTTGGATTTCTTTCGATCAGACCTAACTCTGCACTCCAACCTTTTTCATTGTTGTCTTGTGCAAAAAACTCAAGCTGATGCCCTAGAGCTACAGATGCATCTGAATACCTCCAAACCCCATCAATCGAGGACTAGATCATGAGGATGAAAGAAAGCAACTAGGAACTCAGTGCTAGGTCTAAAATCACTCCACAAGAGGGGTTTTTGTAAACATGTACCGAGATAGATGTGATCACGACTAGGGGGCAAGGGCGCTCAACCCTAGGTTGTGTGAAATACAATGAGGATGAGGGGGAATGAACAACCTTCGATGATGGTGGTGGAAGAAAGCTCGTTGTCTCGAATTGAATGAGACCGGGGTGATCTAGATGATAGCCAAGATGGATAAGCGTTTATGGAAGGAGATAGGTGCAGAATGAAGGTCGGAGCATTGGTGAACAAAGGAATCAGAGGGCTCGAGCTCAAGAGCTCTAATGAAAGGAATTTTTCATATTTTTGATATGAGTGATAAAATTAAATGCAATGAACTACAAGACTACGTTAAGAAATGGATTGTGGAGCAAAATAATCTTGGAAAAAGCCTCACATGGCTAGAACGCCAAGTAAGCAGAACCGTCAGAACTTGCTCAATCTATGGGTTTGAATCGCTTCAAAACACCCTTCTCCTTGCCTTGGATCATCGACATCACCTCTCTATCACTAAGGGATCACTCCAGTGCTAGATTCCTGGGGGTTACGGGTGCTAAAGAGGGATTAAATTTGGAATGAAGCTCGGAGGCAGTGTTTTATAGTAGACAAGGCAGGTTGTTGGATTAGGGTTTCTAATTGATCTAAGGATTGTTCAAAGGATCTATGCATTGGGTGTGTATTAGGAAGCGATAATGCAAACGTTATGTGATTGATCTAAGGATTGTTCAAAGGATCTATGCATTGGGTGTGTATTAGGAAGCGATAATGCAAACGTTATGTGAGAAATCAAAGAGAAATGAGTGATGGGTCATCTGGGAAAAATGGTAGAGATGGATGGGCGACATGTCTAACATGGTAGGTAGACCTCATGTCAAAGTTAACTGGGGGTTAACCTTTGGTGAGCCCCCATTGGTCCACTTTAGACGGCAAGAGAATAGAATAAAATAAAAAGAAAAGAAAGTAAAAAAATAAAAAATGATTTTATTAAATATAACTCAGAATATAAAAATTATTTTTTATCTTACAAACGATTTTATGGTGATTTTTATTTAGTTTTACAACCTTATTTGGAGGATGTTAATAGTTACAAGTATATACATATGTATATTTAATTATATTTTAGTATTTTAATTATGTTTTGAAATTTTAAAAATAATTATCATAATGAAATATTTTGTTTATTAATAATATACTTAAATATTATGTATATACATTACATGTATAGTTTATATGTAATGTTTAATATATTGTTTATTTATTTTAATGGTTTTATTTTATATTTATATTTTGATATATTTTAAATAATATTTACAATTATTCAAAAATATAAGAAGAATACAAATATGAAGAATAAGATATATGAATAAATTATACGGATACATAGTAATGACACCATAGGAAGTTGTCTTTTGCATCTTAACTATATTTTTTCATGAAACCATCTTCTTTAGATCGATAATTTAATTTTAAACACAATGGATGTGAGTTTGGTGAATTTTGAGTTCATATGGAGAAGGTATTTATACGTGAAGTTCGGTTTACGACTGTTTTATCTTTGTGTCCCAATTGCACTATGCATTATTTTTATGTGCAACTATTTTTATACTTTTCTATGACTTTTTGTACAAGTTTCATGTAGATCATTTTATTATTCGAGATGTAAAAAATAAATAATAAGATCAAGTAAAAATAGGTATTTTCATAGAAAAAATAGGGTATTCTATATTTATTTGTCCCTCTACTTTATTCCTTGTCGATCAATTCATTATTGACTTAGTCTAGGGGTTCAAGGTTTTTTATATTTTTACAATACTTCCTTTGTTTTTCTTTTCTTTATTCTTCTATTTTGGATTTAAATACAAGTATTATATAGTATTTACATGTTAACATCTTAGTGTTAGTTATGCAAGTTAGTGATTTTTACATGTATTTTACAAGAGACTAAAAGCCAAAACAGAGTAATAAAGGTGAATGAATGGGTATACATCACCCCCCTTCTTTCTAAATTAACAACTTTTATAATTTCATAAAATATGATGTTCCAATTATGAGAAGTTTGTTTGAGCTCATATATGGAGTCTTTGGCGTGCATACTCTACCTTCCTTAATTATGAAGCACTACTGCTACTTAATGTGGAAATCCTTTGATGTATCCATTAAAAAATACATTCTTAACATCCAATTACAAATATCATAGTCACGATGTGCAGTTAAAGTTAGCAATGTCCTGATGTGCATGGTCATGAGAGAACATGTCTCATCGTAAAAGATTTCTTCTTTCTGTGTAGACCTAGGCTACGAGCCATGCCTTGAAGGTCTCTACCTTCCCATAGGATTCCCACTCACTCTTCAATATCTATTTACACCCAATGGGTTTGACCCCTTAGATGGATCCTAGAGGGTCCATAAACAACACTTGTGCGTGAAGTCTACCTTAGACTTTATTGCTAACATACATTATTTATCCATGTCACGATCCTCAAAAGCTTAATATATGAAGCCTCATCATTGTCAGGTTTCTTTTACACATGGATCCCATACCCTTTAGGTGATCTTACCACCCTCGAATTGATTTTGAAGAGGTATGAGTGTTTCATCTTTAATTATCCTTTTAGTTTCAAATATTAGGTACCTCATTATACTTCTAGGATTGACGAGTCTCTTTACCTCATTCTTATAGTCACTCTTAATGAATTCATCCTCTAAGAATCATATTCCCGGAGATAAAATAATTAAGAATGTCGGGGTCATAAAGTAGGTATCCGATATCATCTTCACATTCACAATGAAGTGACACTCTGTAGTGATAGATTCCAGCTTACTTGCTTCCATGTTATGGTATGGATCAAGGAACCCTAAATCCTAAAGTGTCAAACACTAAGCTTGGTTCCAAACCATGGTTCATGAGGGTTTTTAGTACAAATTTGATTGGAATCCTATTAATCTATGTTGAAGTTTCTACTGCATATATCTATAGATTAATAGGTTATTATGCTTAATATTCATCATTGATTAGATCATGTCAAACATGATCCAATTGCATCTCTACACAACTACATTGAGATGAGGTATATTAGGAGGAGTGAGATAGAAACAATATTTCATTCTCTATAAGGTATTATATGAATTCTTCCAGTATGTACTAGCTACCTTGGTCAGATCGAATTCTTTTAATCTTCTTTCAACTTTGGTTCTCAACAAAAAATATGAAACCTCTGAACATTTCAAAAAAGTATAATGTCTAAGTAAGAAATCTAATACAATGAATAATCATCAAAGGATATCACATATTATTAATGTTTAGTATGGTGTAGAGAGTCCACATACATCAACATGTATGAGGTTAAGAATACCTTTGTATCTTACACCATTCCCAATGAAGGGTGTCTTGACAAGCTATTCTTAGCATTATTTAGAAGTAGGTAAGTTTTGAAATCTTAGACAATCTAGAGGTTCATCTCTTACTATTATTATTGATCTTATAATAGATACATGTCTAAGTCTTAATGCTAGATCATTATCAACTGATCTTCATCCTCCATTTATCTTTAAACATTTTTAATTCCAGGTATTAGAAATGTTAATAAACCATTTAAGTAATATTATAATTTCATTAAGTACTTATATTGTTAGATTAAATTATGAAATACATAAGTCTTTGTGATAGGTGTATCTCAGAATGTATGTCCATTTGTAACAATTTAGAAATAGAAAGTGAATCCTTTATAGCATCTCTGTCAAAGAGACATTATCTTAGAATAAGGGTTCTCCCAATGGAATTAGGTAGTCTTATTATTCAATGACGATTGTTGCAACAATTGCATCAAATTTCTTGTGGGTGACTATAAACCTTTAGATCATTTTTATCAGTCTTCTAAAATAAATGCAACTAATTGCAAGTGTTAGTAGAAGAGCGAGATACAATTATCGAACTTTAAGCTTAATTAATAAGTAACTCGATTTCAATGATTATATCTAGATGTATGATAAGTTGATGCACTATTTGAGTCCTTCTTTAAGGATTCTAGATAGTCTGGTATAATTATACTATCAGAATATCAGCTTCTTGCACTATTGTCAGTTATCAAACCATTTGGTTTGGAAGTTGAAGAGGCTTCGTCAACTCTTTGATCTTTCTTCCTTATATGGGTCCAACCCATACTTCCAATATACATCCTTAATCATTAAACAACCATTTCTTAAGATAAGGATCCCAATAATTGAATAAGTCCTCGAAGGACTTCAATCTGATAATATTTCAACATATATACTTGCTTTATCATATTCATACAATATGAATATCATGAAGCTGTATGAAATACTTTATTAGAGATAGTTGAATGATGACACACATCATATCTGCGTCCATCTTGACGCTTAAGAATTTGGTTCAGGTAGGTACTCAAACGTTTTGAGTACATCATCTCTATATGGAGCCACCATTTTTCATAATGCAGTGATACTTGTCTTTCATGATCATATGTTGATAGCACATAAATTTGCATAAAAATATGTCCTCTAGATCTTTGAATGATATTTACATCTATGATCCACATCGATGTGTTGCTTCCAAAGCACATTTGATGAAGGATCAAGGCTATAGTAACATACGAATCATTGATAATCGTCCTACTTCCTATAAAATTGTCAGTCCTTATTATTGTGAAGAAACTTGCACATTGCAACAACAAACATTATGTGTTAAATTGCAAGCACTACATATTAATCATGGATCCTATACATGAAACCAATTATTATTGAGTATAAAATTGAGTGGGTTTAATAAAAGGTTATCCAAAACAAGACATTTGGTATATATATACACACTTCAACTAAGGTCATTATTATTTTAAAGCAAAGTTGTCTCACTTTTTATTATGACTTTGAAAGCCCAATCCCTTTCGAACTTTCGAAGCATGAGATATGCCAACCAAATTACCTCAAGCGAGATTTAGGATCTCTCTTCAACTTTCATTGCACCCTAATTACATGAGAACATGCAACTATTGTGAAGGAAGATGGAACTCTTTCCGCTTTGCAAGTCCAACTTCACTCCAACTTCGGTTATTGACCCTAGGCCCACGATCCCTATGGTGATGTTGACCCATTGCCAATTGAACCATCCGTCAACAGGAATAGCACTCGCTGTGCACAATCCAATGCCGCCTCAATTATATGGGGAATAACATTGGTGTTACTATAGGCCTTACTCGTTAGAGAAGAAGAGAGCGCGATCCGTGCGCACTTGTACATCGGAAGCTTTGAATTCGCATGGGCACCTCCAATGCACAATCCATGGTGATGGAACCCTCCGCCTTGACGAGATACCATGGGTATAATATTATGATCCTCCAAATCTATATTTGACTAATCATTTGAATTATCTTCACATGATTAATCCTTCCAAGGGAAATCCAATTTATATTAACTACATATTGTCAATTTTAATTGGATTAAATTAATTTATTCGCATTAAAGTAATTAACAATCGAATGCAACCAACAAATATTTAGGTTTGCTTGATATTACTATATAGTATTAGCTCTCACAAGTATGTATTTTTCTGTTTTTAGTAATTAGAGTACAACTTGACTTACTAATATTACCCATTCCTCTAAATGTATCTGACCAGATGCTTGAATTATGTTGGGAGGGAGTATTTCCTTGTCATGCTATATTCTAATTAAGGAACCAAGCCAGCATACTCGATCTAGACACCTTCACCATCATGATTCATAACAATACAATTGGATCAATGTACTTGCAGTTTTATCAATCATTCCTTTGATGATAGTTTTTTAAAAATCTTAAAACATTTTAATGACCCTCAATTTATAGTCATATCATGCAAACAAGTTTTGTTTGGCATGTAAAATTATCCTACAACTATTGTAGGATAAACTAGGCTTTTCGTCATGAAACGTTCATTCAATGACGACAGATGGTTTTCAAATATTACTATAAATATGTGCATCATAATTTAATCAATGGAAATTCATAATTTACTTGATTAACATTGAATGATAAACACATTAAAAAGTTCATGTTATGATCTAAGCATCTTCCCAGTCATCTCCACTAAATAAGGAATATCTAAGGCAAATGGAGTTGAAACCACACAAAATAAACTCGAAGAATTTTATGGATTAGTTCTCTACTTAATTACTACATTTATAACATATTTCATGACAGAAAAAATGTATCAAAAAATTAATTTGTTACGGATCTGGGTTTACACGCAAAAACAACAACATAGTGGGAACTTTTCTAATCTAGATCAATGCCCATTTGTCACCAACTTTTGGATAAATTTTTGGGGACATGTACATACCATATAAATAAGATTAAGTATTCCAAAATTTTGTTTGTATTAGGGAAAAATTGGAGACATGTCATATGTGCTAAAAAATGATCCGAAAAATGCATATATGGAATAATAGAATTCCATGTGCATTCGTTAACAAAAACATTGTTCCCTAAGGGTTTGGATCACATAGAGACATTTTACCAAGGCTCTGATAGCAGTTGAAGTCAAGGTGTTAGGCCTTACCGAATACAGAAGTGTGAAAATCACATTATATGCAATCTAGGTCAACATGTCGTACTAGTTGACATGACTGCGAGAAAACAAAAAAATTTAAGATGAAATCGCTTGGCAAAGAAACCTTTCCCATGCAGTTTCATCAAGTCCGCACGAGTTGTAGTCTTATCACATGAATCTTGGTTCTAATCATCAAAACCTCTAGACGAAGAGGCCTTCTACCGAAGTTCGATTCGACGAGAGTGCATTTGTAAGTGCGACGATGACTCACGTAATTCCTGCAATCTTGAGAAATGATCTAAGCTAGCAGACTCCTGATTTATTCTCACAAAATCACTTTTCTTCTTTACAATCACGATACATGAAAGATGATGGATTTCTTCGAGGAACCAACCAGACATCATGACGGTAGCACGACGACAATCATGATCTCCACCGACCTTAGGAAGAGGGGCGACTAATGGTTGTGAAGAGAGAGAGAGAGGTTGGACATGTGGAGGGAGTTAATTTAATTTATGAACGATTGCATATCACTTGTATTAAAGATTTCTAGGGTTAGCTTCTCTTTTATAGAATTTTGGAAGTTTGTAGATCCCAATCCATGTGATCTCAATAATCAGTGGTTTAGATTGATTTGTGTTTGCTTTTAGTTAATAAAAACATAAAAACAAAACACAAAGAGATAAGTTGAAAATAATTTCCAAGTTATCTCAATTAAAACAATAAACTAATAAATGGATTTAAATTAAAAGAGCTCCATCCATTTACTAAAATTAGGGTCGATGTCCACCATGGTTCAACAAACCGTGGATGTCCACTCTAAGAAATGGAATTAGTAAAAACTAATTTATTTGCTACATTAATTCATTGAATAAATAAATAATCAATAAATAACTAAAAATTATTTGTGATAATTTTAATTATACAATTGACAATTAGGAACTAAATTATTCTATCCAATAGTTAATGTAAATCATATTTACAATAAATTATGTAATGTGAATCCTATTGACATCGACATATAATTTGTGAATCTCATTCACAATTATCTCTCTCCAGATAATGTGGATCATATGCATATTATCCTTGATTATTATTGATAGTGTTATCCACAATAATCCTATCTGTTATAAATAAATCCAAATTCATTATAAGGGATATCACTATCCATACATTAATTGTGATAATTAATTCCCATTTAGCTATCCAATTTCATATGCTTACATGATATTGCTCATGGAACAATTCTCAAACTCTTTCAAGAATTGTGTGCCTTCTCCTCATATACTTGGAGATAAGGTCAGGCTAATTGTATATGCCACATATAGTCACCTGGATAATGAAATCTTATCTCATATACAAATCTAGGAGACTGCTCAAAGATATCTTATCATTTTTGACATAATATCCCATCTTCTCATTATATCTGAATAATATTTGGATAAATGACCATCAAGATGGGATATCTAGTCCACTTATAGGAGTCAATAAAATCCAAAAATGTATCATCACTCCCTTGGAATGGAAGCATCACGGTTATACAATAGTTTAAGATCGTATAGCCATCAACTATTTCTAATATCCATAAAACCTACATACTAGAAGACCTAGAATAATCCCGATGTTCTGATCTGTCTTCTTGAGGGTCATTAAGTTTCTCATTTGATCATTGGGAGATGGTATCAATCATATGCTTTCCAAAATATATCATACATATAAATCATGTCATGCTTCCAATGCAAGAAGACCACGCATGGAATTTTGTTTGTCCTAATTTCTCATGAATAAGCTCATGTATTCTGGTTTAGTAGTGAACATGTATGATCCCTATGAGAGATCGTATTACTCATATGGCCTTGTATACACAACCGCGTGCCAGTGTATAGACCTTGATTAGGTTATAAACTTAATAGTTTGGATAATGTACATACTCAGACATATAGTAATATATCATTCTCCGATAAGACGACGTCTTTCTATATCATGATAGCATACGACACACGTCTTAGATATCTCAATCTCACTAAGTCAACTCTTTGACTTAACTTGTCCGACACTTCCGAATATCTATTCATATGCAGAGGACCTGCATCATGAGGTTGGTCGAATATCAGCCTTTGGAGTAAGGATTGCCATCTCCTTATCAAGCATGAGGTCATCTCTTGACAATCATTTAACGATGCTTGATAAGTCCTCAATCTAAATTTTTAGATATCATCTAAGAACCAACCTTATGATTCGACTATTGAGTCAAATAGTTGTATGATTATTAAGATGGCCATGGTACATAACAATAATTGTACCAAGGGACATTATATGAAAATTAAATAATCCTTATTTCAGATTAGGGAGTGATTTACAATAACTTCTATTTCAGAATGGCTCACCTCAGCTCACATGTCCATTAACCTTTCCAACGCATGCAAAACTTTCTAATTACGACTCTGAATGAGGGATATATTGTATTTCTAGTGAAGGAGTATCCGATCTTAAAAATTGGATGCAGGTTCTTAAAATGGAATCGTCCAATCCATTCAAATAGACCATATCAATGCCCAAGTGTGCCCTAACCCATCTTGCTCTTTCTCCCATCATCCTCCACCTCCATAGCCATTATTCTAGCCGTAAGGATTTTGTTGATGGCCACAAGAGAGTGTTGTTATCGTCATTATCCCCGGGATAGTGTAGGGAATCAGAATATCTTCTTGATTTTGAGCTTGGAGGTAAGATCTTCTCTCTAGATTAAATCTTTGAAGTAGGTTCATGATTTTCATATCCTTCTCTCATATAGTTATTGACATATGTTGTTCAAAGATAGTGCTACCTTTAGCATTGGTGAATAGATGTCGTAGATCACGGAAAAATTACATGTACGCGCATCTATGTGCTAAGGTAACACAATTTTTATCTTATTTCCCAACTTTTGGCATATGAATTGATGTTATATTTGTTCTTGAGGGGCTTTAATTCTTGTCCTTGTTGATTTTGAGAATACCATCCTTGCATCCACATTTTGTATCTCTGCAGTGATCGATCTTGATGTTTGACATGTCTCATGCCAAATAAAGATATTGAATCATGGATATAAATTGTTGTAGGAAAACAATTATGATTGACACATGGAGAGGTGTTGGACATGTGAGACCACATCGAGCTACTATGCAATAAAAGTTATTATAATAATTCCTTCATCTGAAATGAATAATAACATATTTGCATAATAGATCCCCTAGTACAATTAGGGTTATGTACTGATAAGGCTAAAAATCCGTTTCACGGCTTTTTTTAGCGAAACATGGTTGATGTAGAAAAAGCCGCGAAAAATCTGATCTCAGCTCTAATCAAACAAATTCGGTTTTCCGATAGAAAAACCTACACTATATATTTAACCAGGTAAGTGTGCCTGGGTCGAACTCAAGGAGGCAGAAAAGATTCTTTTGATTTTTTTTAGGAAATAATTTTGCGATTTTTATTTTATCTCTTCTGAAAGTTATCAAAGAAACCAAATACTTTTTGTTTTATTTTAATTTTTAGTTTTTTTATTTGATTTTTAATCTTTTCAAATTTTTATTTAATTTTCAAAAAGGGATATTTTTCACAAAAGATTTATCTATTATATAATAGGTGGATATTATATAGATGGTAAGATATAATAGGTTTACAACGAGCAACGGGTTCGAACTACGCAAGAAAACAAATCAAAACGTGGCGATTTTCGAAAAAATCAAAACTCGATGAAATCACGACAAATGTTCACGAAAACTTAATATAAATTAAATGGGCTAGTTGTTTAACTACCCTAAAAAAATTCAACAAAAAAAAGTTCAAACGTGATCAAAAGAACCCCTACAACCTAGGGGCATAGGCGTAAAAAAACTATTAAAAAAGTTCTGCAAAAAGGTCCTTCAGGACTGTTCTGTAAGAAAAATACAATGAGTTTTACGTTTAGGTCCCTGCGGAGGGACCTAAATGTAATTTTGGAAAATCTCTGGAGCGGGATGAAATTTCTGAAAGCTTCCTGGATTTAAGGTGAAAAATTCACATCCCTTCAGAACTGACGGCTGCGATTAGAAGCCGCAGGCGCGATCTGATGGCTTGCGGTGCGCCTGTACCTCGCTGCTCTTGAGGTTGTTGGAGTTCTGGCGAACGGGTCTTCTTCTCCTCCTTTCTCAAACGCACGACGACGATCTGGGCGCTCCGGCGGGGCCAGAGGGGTGGCTCCTCCATTCCTCAAGCTCGCCCGCGGTAGGGTGTAGTCGGCGGTGGCTCGACGCGACAGCGAAGGTGCGAGGAAGATGACGGTCCAGTGCAGAAGCGTCTGATGAACAGGGTGTCAAGCCATCTTTGAAGTTGATTTCCTTGCAGATGAAAGCTTCCAGGAACATGGATCTTGCTCCTGATTAGAGAAGAACCTGCAATTAACAAGTTTGTTCACTCGATTCATGAAGAATCGGCTCAAGGGTAATAGGATGCAAGCTCAAAAATGATGAAAAATATGGTTTCCAGAATAAGTGTGCGAGATCTGTGAAGATGGTGATGAAACAAAACACGATTCGGAATGGATTCGAAAAGATCTGAAGGTGGATTCATTTGGGTGTCTAAGCTAAAGGATTAGGCATCCTAATGACGGCTTAATCGTGCTAATTTCTACAAGCAAATCGAGAAAAGAAATTCGTGAAATGAAGGGATAGGTCTACGGTGTTCAAGGTGTATTACCTGGAATGGGTCGCTCGACGATCGACCTTGGCCGGAGCTCCACGCGCACGACGGTCACGATGCAAGGCTGAGCACAACCATGGAACCTCCTCCGATGTACCCTCCTCCACGCGAGCACCTTCGACCAGAGCTGTCACCTCCTGAGCGAGCAGGGCGAGGCGGGGAAGATAGGGAGTCTGGCAACTGGAGCTTGAGAGCTTAGTTTGTTGGAGAGTTAAGTTCGTTAATGGCGACTTTGGGCCCTTCTATATATATAGGTTTCGTGAGCTCCAAGAGAAGATCGAAGGGCCAGCGAACTAGAGGGTTGTTAGAAGGATCAGATCAATGGTTTAGATCGGCTGAAGGAGTGAAGAGGTGCGCAGGAAATATAGTTGAAATCGGCTAGTCAGAGCAACTGGAATAACAACCCTTCTTGGGGAAGATAACCCAGGTGCTGACAAGTGTCAGCACCTGGTTGGCCAGCAGCTTGAAATTCATTATAAAATCAATATTAAATAGTAATTAAGGTTATTTTAATGGGAGTTTTACCCGGCAGACCCTATAATCTTTGCCAATTACCTCTACGACCTTCGAAACATCGTAATTCCTCCCTGGACCCCGTAAACTTGCTCCGTCTTACCCCACGAACCCTGCCGTTAAATTGACACATCTTGTCCTAACTTCAGTGGGTTAAAACTGAGTTAATCAAACCATATAAAATCTAACGGTTGGAATTCTTCATGTCTTCCTCCTTCCTTCTTCTATCTTCTTCTTTATATTCATTTCACTTTTCCAATCCATGTCAGAACCTTACAACACAACAACGTTGAGGAGACTTTAACAGGAAGTGGAGGAATCAAAGCCACCGGGAAGGGAAGAGGCTCCACAAAGCAGCACGCTTAGCCATCGGCGGTGGAGCAGAAGAAGATGTTGGTGGTAGAATTGAGGGAGTAGCCAGCTCCGCGGGGAGTTGGTTGCGAGAGGCAGTGCGGCTCCAGGGGCTCCGCGGGGGGTTGCGGGGTTGGTGTGGGAGGCGAGAGGGTCAGTGCAGAGGCTTCACGGTCGGGGGGGACTCTGGGCGGTCGAAAAGCAACATTCATCAGCCGTCAAGTACCACTCTTGTTCGTGCAGAGTTTTGGACCTGGGTATCGACAGACGAGGTGGAAGTTGAGGGATTCCGGGAAATGGGAAGAACTCGTCCCCAGAATCGCAGGCACATGGATTGGCACATGGATTGGTTCTGCAAATCCTCGGTTTGGGTCTGTTCATATCGATCTCCACATTCTTCCGATTGTTGTTGGAGCCATCACATCTCTCCTGTAGAAAAAGATCAAAATACTATCATTTTGGACAAAGTTGCGAGATTTGGTCCGTAGCTCACTGAATGCAGACTTCCGATGGATCTACGAGGGTGATAATCAGGATGGAAGTGGCCTTGATCACGACATGGAAGAACACGAGAGCGACGATTGAGGACTATGGTTTGAGCTCTAATGAGAGATTGCATGCTTTGAAGCGGTGTGGGGGCAGGGTCAGTGCGGGAGGCGCAGGGGGCTTCATGGGGGGGCAGGGATGGGGTCTGACCGGCCGACTGGCGGTTCTTCAAGCCATTGCAGAAGACGCCCCAATGTTGGTTGACCACTCCCAGCCACGCCGTTGTTGGTTGCACCTCGTACTTTATCCGACCACCGGCTGCCACTGGCGAGAAAGGAAGCTCACGATGGAGGTCGTGGGTGCCGGGTAGAGGGAAAAAGGAAGAGGGTGAAAAGGAGTGGCATTTGATGTAAATTCGATTCATAAAATATGTATAATATAAAAGAATGTAATGGAATCTGGTTAGTTTTAACGGATAAATAGGTGTGGGTTAACCACAGGGTTTATATGATAAGAGTTAGCAAGTTTACAGGGTCCAGGGAGGAATTACGATGTTTCGAAGGTCGTAGAGGTAATTGGCAAAGATTATAGGGTCGGTCGGGTAAAAATCCCTATTTTAATTAGGTTTAAATACAAAAAATGTAAATAATTAAATAATCTTAATTATAGAATAAATACTTTTTATAAATATAAAAATATTCAAAATATAAATATTATATTAATAAATATGTATTTATAAATAGGTTTTAGATTTTTAATTTAATAAATAAATAATTAAAAATTAATTTTATATTTTCTTAATTATTAGAACAATAAATAAGGCTTGTGGAATTTTTTATGGATTTTAATAGGTTAATTTACATATTTTAATAAATAGAGGTATAAGTTATCTAGTTCATTTATACATATATTTTAGGGTTTTTGATTTTATTAAATTAATAACTAGTCTCCAAAAATTATGAAATAAACTAGGGTTAGATTACAAGATCATGAAATAATTTAAAAATTATAAAATTAAGAAAACTATAAATATGTGTTATATAAAATAAATAGCCCAGAAACCCAGTTGTCTTTTGCTCCCAAAACTGACTTTTTGCAAACGGACTCCGAATTCGATGAAACCACTTTATTAATTAGAGAATATTATTTTAAGAACATTAAAGGTGAGTAGAGTGAAATTGGAGTTCGTATGAGGAAGTTACGAGGTTCGGAAGTTGAGATTTTGACAATTTATAGGATGGATTTCTTGGCATATATACAGGGTAATATTTTTAACTTATTTTTATATTTTTATATATATTTTTAGAAATGATTAGGAAAAGAGTTTGGTAAAAAAAAATGTTCATATGAGGTAATTAAAAATCTTTGAAGTATTGTATTTATTGTATAAATAGTAGAAGGTGTATGGTGTGTGTGTTAATTTATTTTTACGGTTTTCATTCCTTATCTCCCCCTACTTTTCGGTTTGTCGACCAATCCATGCTGACTTGGTCTCGGGGGTTAGGTTATAAATATACCTTTCAGTTATATTTATATTTTAAGTCATAATGTACATATATACATATATTCAATCTGCCTTTTCTTTCTATTCTTGTTCTTTATTTATTTACATGATTTTGATGGTTAAAAATGAGTTTTTATTCATGAAAGATGATTTATTAAAAGATGGGAATTAATGAATATTTACATGCATTTGTTAAGGGTTTTAAGACAAAATGCGACAGAAAAGTTAATGAATCATGGATTCTTCAACCCCCTATACTTAAACTTTGCTGGTCCCTTAGAAAATACTTATTTTGAAAAAGTAAGTGAAAAAGAAAGAAAGTTAGAATGAATTTGTTTTCCTAAACCAATTCATGAGAATAGACAAAGGACAGAGCTCGATCGGGCCTGAAACAAGCATTTTGTCGGAACATTAACTAGGATTAGGATTTTATCCTCAACAGTCCTCAAGTTCCACAAATCCTTACTCAAGATCACTTCATCGGCTAGTTCAGACTCACTTATTCATATTGCAAACTCTATCATCCTTGAAGTCAACTTGTACAGTGAGTGAATTGATTTAGCTCTTCCTGCTTAGAGAACCGAAGAAACCGCCAATCCCGGCTATACACTTCTATGACTTCCTCATCTCGCTACACTTTCCTCGAGGAGGGAGGTATTCCCTTCTGAGTTCAGTTCTACTATGTCCACAATCGAATATAGGGAGAAGTTAGAAGAATAAGAAAAGAAGTGGAGTGCGACCAGTGTAGACGCATCTCCTTGTGATGCCCAACCGGTGTAGCTGAGTCTCAACTAAGATGTGCAGGCATTTTTGGTGGAATCTTGGACCATTGTGGTCTTATTTGGTGGCTTCTGCTTTGATTTGACTTTGTAATTTGCTTGCACTGCATTCATCTTTTTGTGCCTCGACGGATATAGCATCTTTTTATTCCGTCCCTTTTTTGAGGTCTTGGAAAAATTGTGTCAGCAGATCCTTCCCTCATCCGAAGCAACTATCGCAACCCCAATCTCTCCCGTCTTTAGACGTCAATGCCGCAAAGATAAGGATAGAAACGCACTACCAAGGTGTACTGCCCTTTGGAACTCCATGCAAGTCGAGCTAAGTGCAGAGTGCATGTGTTCAAGATTGGTTCACTAGTGTAGAGTTGTACGGATGACTCCAAATGGTCTACTTAAGCACATATGAGTTGATTTCTCGTATATGGTCTTACTATACTAAAAGATTTTAAGTCAAAAGACCTGAAGAGTCTAAATTCGAGATCCTAACCAAGCTCCTTACAACGAGAGTTAAAGGCCGTAATCAAGATCCGTCCTTTAGATTAGACTCAGTCCTTAGTTTTAGAAATTAAAACTTATACTGAAAAATGCAAATGCAAATGCAACCATGTTTTTTTTTGAGGGTAAATTTATGAATTTTACTCATTTTTATGGATTTTAAGGATTTTGTAATTTTTATGAATTTTAGGACTTTATATTTTTTATTGATTTTCTTGTTTTTATAAACAAGTTTTTATACAAGGATTTTACAAGATAATTTTTATTCGGGTTAAGTATCTAATGTATTTTACATATTTTATTTACAAGGAATTTACAAGGATTGAATGATTTTTACACATGTTTTAACAAATAGGATTTTAAATAAGTATTATACAAATTTTAAATAAACTTTTAAGTATATATTTTAATTACAAATTTTAATACAAGTTTTAAACATTTTTTTACTTACTTACATGGATTTTATAAATAAGATATAAATATAAGTGGATTTTAAATTAACCCTTACCCACTTTTTATGGATTTTATAGATATAGAAAATACATAAAAGTACGAGTTATGGACGAAAATATATATACAATATATACGCACCCCCCTATACTTAGCTTGTGCTATGTCCTCATAGCGTCAAAAGAGAAAAAGGAGAACATAACTCGTGCTAAGTAAAAGTGGGTGAAAAAGAGTATCGGGTACAAGTCAGTCAACCCCTCCTATACATACGATCAGGTCATCGTAAGTATCATGGGAGAGCAAAAATGGGGTGACTGAGTGAAAAAGAATAAATAACGAAAGTTCAAAAGGGCAAGAATACGAAATCATCGAAATCACTCGGTCTCCCCTATACTTAGGATAAGGCATCCTAAGTATAGAATAGAGTGTGGCCAAAAATCAGAGACCAGTGATTTGTGAAAAAGAACGGGTATACAAAAAGAATCAGAACGAAAAAATAAAACATAAATCAGCGAACAATCGGTCCCCCTATACTTAGGATCTTGTATCCTAAGCATAGAAGACGAGCAAAAATGGGGACGATTGTGGTCTACGAAGAATATACAAGTGTTGTCGATCTCCAGAAACGAATGGCTCAAAAGAATTTGTACAGGATGAGATGAAGTGAAAGAATGATCATGAATCCTGTACAAAATAGATCACTCAGTACAAGCCAAATGATCAGTAGTCTCGACGAAGTGCTTCAGCATCTGCCCGTTAACCACGAACGGCTCTGCACCAGGTGACACATCTGATATTGTTATACTGCCATTATCGTGCACCGTTTTGACTATGTACGGTCCTTCCCACTTGCTTTTTAACTTGCCGGGAAAAATTTTCAACCTCGCATTGAACAACCAGACTTTCTGCCCAGGGACAAAGCTTTTGTGTTGAATATGTATGTCATGCCATTTTTTTACTTTGTCCTTATAGATGAGTGTGTTCTCGTATGCTTGATTTCGAATCTCTACCAGCTCATTCAGATCTATCTTTTCTCTTGGCCCCTGCTTTCTGTGCATCCATCAATTTCTCTCGAATTGCCCATTCAGATTTGTGCATGATCTCTACGGGCAAGTGGCACAACTTTCCATAAACTAATCTGAACGGTGAAGTACCTAAGGGAGTTTTGTATGCAGTACGATATGCCCAAAGAACCTGATCTAGAAGCAGTGACCAGTTCTTCCTATCCGGTCGTACTAGTTTCTGGAGAATTGATTTCACCTCCCTATTTGAGACTTCAGCCACGCCATTCGTCTATGGGTGGTAAGGAGAAGCTACTCTGTGATCAATGCTGTATTGCTTCACTAGGTTTTTCTCCTCCTTATTAATGAAATGGCTACCCCCATCAGAAATGAGAATACGTGGAATCCCGAACCGTGAAATAATGTGTTCCCTTAGGAACTTCCAAACGGTCTTACTGTCTGCGGTTCGTGCAAGTATAGCCTCCACCCATCTACTAATATAGTCTATAGCGAGAAGAATGTACTCAAAGCCGCTGCTAAAAGGGAACGGTCCCATGAAATCTATGCCCAATCAAAGATCTCGCAAATAATGACAGGTCGCATCGGCATTGCATCTCTGGCAGTGATTGTCCCTACAGCTCTCTGACATTCTGGGCAACTCTTCACGAATGTGCATGCATCTCTAGTAAGAGTCGGCCACCATAATCCACTCTGTAGTATCCTCTGCGCTGTCCTCTTCCCTGAATGATGTCCTCCTGACTCTAGAAAATGGCATAAAGTGAGGACACTATTATATTCCTCCTGAGGAATACAACGCCTGTAAACGCAATCCGGTCCTTTGCGAAAAAGAATCGGATCCTCCCAATTGTAGTATTGTTCCTCAGAAACTAGTTTCTCAACTTGGTTCTTTGGCCAACCATGAGGACTTTTCTGTGTGACCAGAAAGTTCACTATATCTGCATACCACGGAAGTTCGGTAACCGCAAAGATGCTCTCATCAGGAAATCTCTCTGCGATCTCTGACGTGTACTCTTCTGAAGGCCGGTTTGTCTGTAATCGGGAGAGGTGATTGATGAATCCACGATTCATCATCTCAATATCTTGATCTTAGCAAAATCCCCGAGTAAAATCCCAGAAAAATATCCATAAAATCCATAAATTAACAAAATGACTCTTGTAAATAAAACACACTAATTATTATATATTAAATTGTACAAAATAAATTACGCATAAAAAGCCGCAAAAATAAAGGAGTTTTATACATGTAAATAGCCCAAAACTTCATGTATTTTTAATAAATTCATTTCAACTCCTTTTTGCCTAATTCTTTCTCTAACTTGTTTATAAAAATGTATATAAAAATACAAAAATATAAAATAAATTATATCTCAAATAAATGCTCCTAGATCCCAATAGGAAAAAGTCGTAAAGACCAACTTCCAAGCTAAATTCCCGCTCCGTATGAACTCCAAATTCACCAAACTCACTTTCAAGGCTCAAGTTAGAAAATTATCTATCCATCGAAAGTAGTTTCATTAAAATCGGAGCTCGTTTGCAAAAGTTGGGTTTTGGGACCTAGATGTACATTGTATACCTGTATATATTCATTCTTTCTTTAATTTTATTGTATCTTTCATAATTGCTAAAAATACAAAAATATCATGATTGTGTTGTATTTTAATTATATTATTTTATAGTATTTTTCCGTTGTAAATATCTCTTATTAAAAAGACAAAAAAATACAAATTAGAAAACTAAACAAAAATTGTACATGTTGTATGTATTTATTTGTAAATTCACCACTATTTTTTTTTCCTCTTTATTTTTGTTGTATTTAAAGTAGCATACTTTATATCATTATTTATGTATTTATTTTTTCTCATTCTCTACAATAACTTCTCTACCACCAACTTCTATTCAACTCCATCATTTTTAATAACTCCCATTCCACTCCATATTCTTCCACCAACCTCCCATTCAACTCCACCAATAATACAACTTCCCATTCAACACCACCACCATTCTAACCTCTCTTTCTCTTCTCTTTATATTCATTTGTACATCTCATTTTTTCGCATCCACCATTCTTATAGAATAAGGAGAGAGCTTGGAGTGTTTTGTTGGTGACAGCTGCGAAGCATCGTCCTCAAGCGACGACCTCCTTCAGGTGAGATCCGCGGAGCTCCGCTTCGCGTCACGAGTTCCCCGTCGAGCTCGTGGAGCTTCTCCGATTTTTATTTCGCCAATCGGATCGAGGCGACGACAGGAGTCCAGCGTAGCTGCTCCGCACATCCGGCGAACATCAGGTAAGTTGTCCCTCTTCATTTCTCTCGTTATTTTATTTTATATAATATTGTGTCCTTTGTAGTGTCTCCTTTATTTTTTTACATCTCCTACACCATCATCACATCATTTTGTTTTCCCCATCATTCACATCTCCTAATTAACAAAACAAAAAAAAAATTAAAATTAAAACAAAAAAAGTTTATTTTATTTTATTTATTACAGCAGCAAACAAAAACAAAAAAAATCAAAAAAAAACGAGGCAGCGGCAGCACCGCCCACCTCTTTCCACAGGTAGGCGGCGCCGCCCGCCACCCTCAACTCACTCGCCGGCGCCGACGGCCGTCCCCACTCGCGCGGCCGTGCGCGGTGGGCGGCCCGCCCCCGGCCACCAACAGCAACCGCGGGCGGCTGCGTTTCCCCCGCGCCTCGCCGCCGTTCCGCCGACAACCGCGTACTCTCCGCCCATCAACCGCCACCGCCACCCCCCGTTCTCCGCCAGAGCTCCGCCCCACCACCTCCCCGCGGCCGCCGACGTCCTCGTGGCCGCGCGCGGCGCGCCACCGCCGCCGACCTCAAACCCCTTTTTTGGGTTCTTCTCCCTACGCCCAAGCAAGAGGAAGAAGAAGGTGAATTTTTTTTAATTGTAAAAATTGCGATCTTTTTTCTCTTGTTTATGTAATTACAAAAACGTCCCCGTACATATTTATCTTGTTCATTTCCAGTTGTGATTTTGCACGGATACCCCTGTGTTAGTGTAGTGATTTGGACCTTATTTTGGCGTCATTTTATACAATAAAAAATGCTTTCATGTTGAGCAACTTACCCTCTATCATGTGAGTATTTATTTGGATTTTTATGTTACATGGGTAATTAATTAAAAATGATTAACTGAAATATTACATAGTTTACCCATTCTGTGCTATTAAATTAATATCTCACACACGGTTGCTCTAAAAATTCCAAAAAAATACATATGATGCCTTGATATGTGATGAACGTACTGTCCAAATTTCATCAAAAATGGATTTTTCTTGTGCCTTAAATAAATTGTAGAGTGTTTCTAGTATTTGATTTTTAATTAAATCCACATACATCTTTTTTGGGAAATTTCAACTTTCCTGGATAGCTTATCTAAATATATTTTTGAGATAATTTGCTCTCTGACTAATTTGATAACGTGGATTTAATAGGAATTAATTACTCACTGTCACTCTGTTTTCACTAAAAAATTCATAAAAAATTCATATTTTGTCAAAAAATTCCAAAAATATTACCGTAGCTTCCTTGCATCATGTTTTAGTTTCAGTAATTTTTTCATAATTTTTGCTTTCCGTTTGTGTGATAAATTTTGAAAAAACCCATAAAAAGTGTGCATTTTTCTTTATTGCATTTTAAACCTAAAAAATACAAAAAAATGTGTTTTGTGTTCTCCACTGGATTAGGACTTTAGAAAAAATATAATTTGGCTAATTTGGACTAATTTAACATTAAAATTAATTTGGCCTTGTTGTATGTTTTCTTAGTGTCTTGATTCACCCGCATTTTGTTTTTGGCATTCTACTTGCATAAAAAAATCTAAAAAAATACCACTTGGAAATCTAGACCTAAGTTTTTGAATTAAACGCGAAGTTGTTCCTTTACCTCCCTGAGTTCGACCCCGGACTTGCCCGGGATATAAATTAAGCCGAGACACTCTTCAAGGAGATCTTCTCTCGGTTCTGACCGAACCGCTAAGTACACGTTCTACAACTAGACCGAATTATTTATCGTATTTAGCGACTCGTCAGATGGCGCCGTTGCCGGGGAGGCAAACGGCTTAGGGACTAATTTAAAAATTTGGATTTAGTTTTCCATTTACTCGGGTAGTCTGACCCCCGAGCCCACTTGTAATTAATCCATTTCCTTTCAATTATTTGTCTTCATATTCTTGTATATATTTTGTTGTTTATCTCTCTAATATAAATCTCTTTTTCCTTGCGAGGGCCCGGTGGACTTGGAGTGCATCGGAGGTCGACGGACGCGACGCGCGCCGACTGCTGAAGAGCTTGGAGAATTTATTTATCTTCGAGAGATTTTTTGTAAAAATTTTTTGTAATAACTTAGGTAATTCGCTTTTTCCAGCGGCTCTTGTTTGAGAGCTCGCGTTTGTATCCGGACTGGACTTTGGACCCGCTCGTGGTCGTGTGGTTGCTTGACGTAGAATAGGACCTGCACTTGCGGCTCTTAGAGCATATTTTTATTAGAATATTTTATTGCTTGTGCTCGTAAATTTTTGGACCACACATCACATTTAACGAGACACACTTAGACCGCTGGACTATTAGTCAAATTTAACTTGTTCATCACTCGCTAATAGAACTGCTTGTCTAGGAACGTTTTCTCGTTTGCATTCATATGTATAAAATTTCAATTCTGCCTTGCATCCCGCATGTAGAGCGCGAGGATCACTGTAAGTCTTCTGAACTGGGCATGCATCATTGATTTCATTATTTGCATCGGTTTTTCTCGACTCCCTCCCCTTGGTTTTTGAAACTTAGGTTAAAAGGAAATCGGGACTGATCGTTAGGCGTGCTTTATTTGGTGGACTAATCAAGTGATAACCAAACATAAAATCGGGACTGCTAATCAGAGTTGATAAAAAAAATTGACTAAACCTAACACTTGTTTTGGGAGAGTAAAACCCTCATTGTATGCTTGGCTAATTGTGATTGTTGAGAGGTGAGGACGCATCCCTATGATAGTGCCCAAAACCTACTTTTGAGCCTTGCGTAATTGGATTGATATCTTGATTTATCACCTAATTCAAACTGAAAAGATAAACGGTCGGACCTTTTGCGACCATCACTGTGTTGAGTAGGTGAACTCAGGGTTTGCTCTTGTGTTTGTTTGTTTTGTGTGTTATTCGGTGCACTTGCACGCTTTCTTCCTCGATCCGCTTCATTCTCCCATCTCCCTTCCAAGATGTCAGAATTTTGGTCATCATATCCAAGTCATCCTTCTTCGACCATATTCCGATCATCTCCACCCACTTATTCCTCTTCATACCCACACCCCAACCGCGAAGTCAGCACTCCGACTGACTTCTCCACTTCTTCGTCCTTCTCACCTACCCCACATTCTTGCACCCCTGACCCACAACCACCTTGGATTGATTCACTATATTCTCGTCCGCTTGCTGGAATCAAGGAACAAATCAAAGAGCAAGTGACTGCTGAGATGAATGATTGGCATAATCAGTTGACCCCACATACCTCACTTTCACCTCGAGTTGGGACAGAACAACAATTGCCATACACACATCCTGACTTAACCTTAGGGTACAACATGGTC
Source organism: Ottelia alismoides (assembly GCA_037367405.1). Lineage (NCBI taxonomy): Eukaryota > Viridiplantae > Streptophyta > Magnoliopsida > Alismatales > Hydrocharitaceae > Ottelia > Ottelia alismoides. Next base: position 291,818 of record JAZKJV010002963.1, read on the forward strand.
AACCAGACAAACCGAATGGAGAGGCCTGCACCGTACGATCTTCCTGACTTGATTGACCTGAGTGATAGAGACCACATTGACCAACCTTTATATCACCCATTCGGAGAGCCGACATATACAGGGGATTGGATTCATGCGACTGATTTACAGACCCCCTGTCTACTAACTCCGCCTGATGAGGCTCCGACCAACAACTGCCATACATATGGGCCATACTCAACCCAGTATTACACACCTGAGTCAAGGTGTGTTGAGTATAAGAGCCCGAGTTCTCAGCAGTATCCTCCAATTGCGTCGACTTCTCTCATGAAGTGTCATGATAACTTATTGGAGGATGACATTTGTAGATCGATCAAGAGTCCAGGTATAAATGTGGATCATGGATTTTGCGGATTAGATCTTGAAAACCTGGAAAACACCGGATTGACCACACGTCATGTACAGCTGGAGTCCCTTCTACCTCCCTCTTCTACTAACCACTTTCCCTCCAAACCGGAGTCTGTACATTCTCCTAGTCCTCCTTCACTTACCAAAAAGACCAAAAAATTGAAAACTCGGAAAATACCATAAAATTGAAAAAGGAAAAGATCTAAAAAGTTTGGATCCTGCAGTTAGGGAAGCATTGGATAGAAAGTTGATTTTTGAGCTTCCCTTAATAATGGCCATTGAGCACTTTCCCGACCTTAAAAGATTTGTGAGAAGTAAATTGATGCCTAAAAGGTCGGGCAATAAGAGAACAAGGACTGAGATACATATAGTGTCTATGGCCACATCTTTGATGATAGGGAGAAAAACCAAGAGCCCGCAGA